>ML393434.1:0-17207 GCA_005239525.1 Nicotiana knightiana
TTGATACGTAAATTCCCTGTGGGATCGACTCTGAGCATAATACCCCGGATTATATTTGCAACGTTCGTTTAGTCTTTTTATAAGACATAGTTGAGCGTGATCAATACGATAGTAATAAGTGCCTAAAATCAAGGCAGTCCAGTTGTACGCGCATGTATTCACATGTATTTACATTGTTGTATTCATGAATACAACAGTAAAAAATGCCTAAAATATAGGCAGTCCAGGTATACGAACATGTATTCGCGTTATGTATACATGAATACAGCAACAAAAAACGCCTAAAATCATGCAGTCCAACTATACGCGCATGTATTCACATGTATTTGTGCTACTGTATTCATGAATACAGTGGTACGCGCATATATTCGCGCCATATATTCATGAATACAGTAACGACAATCCTTTAAAAATAGGTATGTCCCGCTGTCTAAGAGAGAGGGAAAACATAAATAGCGTATTTCATGTCTTATTTCATGCATCAATGGTAGCATATATCATAAAAAATTTATTTTGCTATAAAATATAAAAGGCAGCTATAAAAAATAATATTTTAAAATAATTTTGGTATATAATAAATAGGGTGTATACCTTTGCTATAAGAGGTAAAAATTCCTAAATATAAATGATGACACAAAATGGATAAATAGTTTATTACAATTGATTAAATAACACTTATATAAAAACAACCTATCTTTAATCTTGGTCACATGTAGTTAGTTATATAACCTATTTTTAGCCTAAATTATAAATGCAACGACAGTCAATAGATCCAACACTACTTTGCCGAAAATATCCATTAAGTGTATATGCAAATAACAATTTTTGAAATATATTATATAATACATCACTTGAAAATAATATAAAATAAATACAATTGAAATAAAAAAATGTCTGAAAATCTGTACAGCCTCAGATCTAAAACCTGCAAATCAAAGTCAAATTATGATGATATAGCTTGCGCAAGATTGTGTTCATGATAGGTCATATGTTGAGTCTGTTAGCTGAATTAGCAAGTGTGACATACATATATATATATATATATATATATATATATATATTCATCGTGTACTTGTGACCTTCCGCTAACTCTCTTCATATTATATTAAGTAGAATACTTGTTATCTGTTGGTACAGGTATCAAGTAATTTTATCTAAAACTATTTTATCAAGTGTTTGCTACCTTCCGCTAATACATATATCAAGTAACTCCAAATAAGGTTTAGGCATATAAAAAAAATTCTTAATATTTTCATTTTAATTAGATTTTGATCTCTTATTTTTAAAATTTATACTCACTTAATTAACTTTTAGGGGCGATACCCCTGTTTTTTAATAACTAGTCTCAAGATACGCGCGTTGCGCGTGTATCCCGTCTCAATAAATAAATTTTTTTAAGAAAACATATAAATATTATATTAAAAATTATGTTCTAATTATAAGTTAAAAAGTCTAAACTCTTGAAATTAATAAAGGTTGATCTTATATAGCAATATAGCTAAATCAATCCATTACTTCAGCAATCTTGCTAATGAAAATTTGCATTTAAAGGTTGTAAAAAGAAATATTATGTGAAAATTAAATGTAAAATTACTTCAAATGCCAAGACAAATAGTAGTTATACGTACCATAAAAGGAGCGTCATCGGTCCTAAAGCAAATATACGAGCTAAAAATATCAAAAGTACATGGACTGATCAAGTCAAAAACAGAATAATTTATATATAATGACTTAATTTGTATAAGATAATAAAATTTTAAATAATATGGTGAAGTCACCCAATTTCTTAGGGGCCGTTTGGTTGGAAAGATGTTATCCCGGGATCAGTTATCCCGGGATTAGTTATTCCATCTTTCCATGGGAATAAAAAAAAATACTACAATCCTGGGATAATTAATTTCGAAATTAATTATACAACAATTTTCTTCCAACTAAATATAAGATAAACTCTTTTTAAATTTAGTCTCGAGATTGATTATTCCTTGTCCCTTATACCAAACGAGCTCTTAGGGTTTCAGGAAGCCATATACTTTGGACTATAAAAATAAAGTTGAACTATCTTTGTTTGAAAATAGAAGTTGTTGCAAATTGTTTGAGAATATTAAAAGAAGATTTCGTGCATTTAATATCATTACACAAAGAGATACATATTTAAAATACGGAAAGATTTAATAACCAAACTACGGAAATTTTTTAAAGTCCTACAAATTAGAAAATAACTAAATTACAACTAAGTCCAGTGTAATACTAATCTCTATTTTTAAAAGGTAAAAAAGGCAAACGACATTTCGTTAAAGACCTTCGTGCTTTTAATATAACTAGTCTTAGGTACGCACTTTGCGCGTGAACCCTAATCTAATGAAGATACAATTTTTAATATTATTTAACTATAATACTAAACAGTGTATTTATAATTTACTAAAAATTAAAGAACGGAAAAAAGTAGCCTATGATTACTTCAGCTGTAAATTAAAAGTTAGTAATTTTTTTTCTTTGGGTGTAATTGCCACCTTCATTATTCTATAAAGATTTTTCTTTTTTTTGCTTTATTTTTTATTTTTATATTAAAGATGATGTGATAAATTACATGTAATTAGAATTTATTATTTTTGTGTTAAAATTAAGTGAAGATTCATAGATTATTCTGCAATACAATCTGATTACCTAAATAAAGTTATAACTTGTATTGGTTAAAATTATAATGTAAACTTTGAATAAATTATTATTTAAGATTTTGAAGTAAATCATGTATTTGTCATTCCAATTCCAAATCATGCAAAAACAAGTAAGAATCCCTATTGTCGTTGGGAAAGCCTATTTATGAAAAGGAAAAGAAAACCTTTCGATAAGTGGTCATCACGAAAACAATAATACATTAATTATTCATATTATATTAATTTTAAATTTTTAAATATTAAGACTTCGTATATACGGTAATATTTTGTGAATAATTACAGTTGTTATATGCAACTGTAACTATAATTTACATACAACCAGAAATACTATTATTATGATTTTTTTGTTGATTCAAAATTTTAATATTAGCTCATTATAAGTTTCAAATAAAGAATAATTTAATATACGAATTTTAGTTGAATTACATTGAATCACTCATTAGTGAGATTTGATCAGCAATATAAATTACATTGAACCTCAATTTTACAATAAATTATTATAATTAGGTTCAATCATTTTTTTTTTCTCGTATTTGGACAACCAACTTTTCAAGGAAAGGATTTGCAATATACAAAATCTTGGTTGACTTAAAATTCTATATATGGACTTCCTACCTTGTTGAATAAAGAGATATTTAATAATTAAAATCTTAATTGATTTCAAGATCCTAAATATTAGGAAAGTAAATTCTTACAATTTTGTCTAATATAATATTTATTTTTAAAGGGTAGAAAAAGCAAACGATATTTTCACTAAGAGCTTTCGTGCTTTTTCAGATCTTGTTTTGTTGTAAATAATTTTTTCACATCTCAATACAACCATTAAAGAGTGTAGCATGAATTTTTGTTCCCTGTAAAAAGTTTCAGTTTAAGTTAATCTGATGGTTAAAACCATAATATGAAAAGACATGATATCTATACTATTATCGATATAAAATAATAATTATCTCTTCGTCAACTAATGTCACAATTTTTTGGGTGCCTTGATTTGTTTTATTGTTGAACTCTTTTATTATTCCACTCCCAAACACTAACACTCGTATTACTAACATGAATCAGATATTCTTAGACTATTTATCGGGACATATAGGTCTAACAATTCCTTTTCACTGGCCATTGCATGTGTACCTAGAATAAAGCATAAGAGTTTCATAAGTTATCAAAGTGACTAATTCAATAATTGATTATTTTTATGATATAAGGGAGATTGTTTACCTGAACAGATGTAATTGTTGAAATATGAGTGATTAAAGCATGGCAATTGCAATTGCAAATAACGCAAATCATGTAGTATTAATATTACACATAATTAAAGCATATAGTCTAATTGTTAATTCTTTTTAAAACAAGCAACTTGAGCTGGCATAGCAATAAGTATTTTTAATCATACAACAAAGAAAAAAACAATACAAATTTAAGTAATAAAACTTAGATCGAATGCCTAACTGATTTTTTGTGATGAATGAATTGCAATTGTTCAATAACATGTATTAAATTTGTAAATTACGTGAGATGTGAAATTAGCGACGTCCAAAACATGAAACAAAAGTTGTTAAAGCAACAATAAAGATAAATTGTTGATGCAACAACATAAACCGGTGCATGCAAACGTGCTTGCAAAATACGAAGTAGCAATAAATGTTGATATTAATAAAAGAAACAAAACTCGAAATTGCGATATTGGAATAGGGTGAAGTTTGACGATTAAATTGTGACATTGTAACTTCTTTTAGAGAAGTATTTTGGTACATAATTTGACACATAAAACAAATTATATGCTCGTGGACAATCTAACTACAAAATTTTGTAGTGTGTGTGCGTATTAACTTTCCTTGTATGACAAATAAAGTAGTAAAATTTTAGGAAAAAAGTTATTAACTATTCTAATGTAACAAAAAATTTACCAAATATTTACTACTCCAAAGATAGGGAATTTAACCAAAGTCAAATACACATACGGTTAGTTAATGAGATTGAACCAAGTAGCGAAAGTGTAGGAAATTATTTTTATTTACTTTCCTTGTGTAAGAAACGTGACGAAATTTTTTATCAAATAATTAATGCAAACAAAAGAAGTCATTTACAGTGGAGTAAAGGGAAGCGAAAGTTTAGGGGAAAAAATTAATTAATTATAACAAATAAGTAAAGTAAAATTTAATAATAAATAATTCTGACAAAAATTTACCAGATCGTAATATTTTGTTAAGGGCCTTTATACTTTTAATATAGTATATAAATATATAAATAAGTGATTTCAAGAAAACATGCTGAATGGTATTATGTTGATGACAATTTTCAATATCGTACTACTACATCAAGCTAGTACGGAGTAATAAATAAATAAATAAATAAAAACCGCTAAACAAAAGACTTCCGTCATGTTGTAATTTATAATCAGCAAAATCCAGAAACAACTCATAAATCCTCCGAAACAACCTGAACCTCCATTCTTCCTTTTCTCCACCATCCCATCCTCCTCTCCCCCCCCCCACCCCCCACCCCCCCGGGAAAATTGTTCTTTTTCTAGTTGTCATATCATTATAGCACGCGAACACGTTCTTCAGTTTCCTCTCTAAAATCTTTCTCTCTCGTTCTTTCAATCTTTGTAGTAAGTCGCATCAAAATTCTCTGTTCTGTTTGTTTGACTTTGTGAGAAGACAAGAGGGAATACCCAGAAACTGAAATGAAAAGAATACCGCTTGAATTTGGTCTAGGGCCAAACTGGTGGGAAGAGATCAATGAATCTGTTGAATGGCAAGATGGAATTTTCTACTTTCTCTGTTCTGCCTTTGCTCTTGTCTCCTCCGTTGCCCTTGTAATTATTCTCTCTTTCTCTTTCTCTCTTTATTATTGATTATAAGAAAGAATGTGTTTTATATTATGAGTTTAAATTGGACGTGGGTAATTGTCAAGAATTAGTTTTTTTGCCGAATTTATCAATCTCAGTGAAGTTGGGGAGTTAAAAAGATAACGTCTTTAGGATTAAATTGCTGTTTAGTTGATGATACAAAGTTTGATATTTGCTGCAGATAGGGATGTTTGGTAGACTGTGGAAACTGAATACTGGGGTTTAACTTTTGGTTTTGGTTTTGTTTGTTGGCTTGTTTACTTTACTGTTATTAAAGTTACACGGGTAAGAGCCGTGGAAACAACCTCTTGTAGAAATGCACGTTAAGGCTGCATACAATAGACCCTTGTGGTCCGGCCCTTCTCCGGACCCCGTGCATAGCCGGGAGCTTAGCGCACCGTGCTGTCCTTAGTTTCATTAGTTGCATGTCATTAGTTAATGGATGTATTTTATCGGCTTTTGTGGTGTATCAGATTTGCTTCTGGTTGAATGTATGTGTTGACCATGTGCAGATTCAATTAATTAGAATACAGCTGAGAGTACCTGAATATGGTTGGACAACACAAAAGGTTTTCCATCTCATGAACTTTGTTGTAAATGGAGGTAAGGCAAAGTCAACATAAATAACTACTATGTTGTAATTTTTGCACCAGTGAATTGATTTTAAATGTAAATCTACCTTCCTCAGTTCGCGCTATTGTCTTTGGATTTCACACACAAGTGTTTTTGTTCCATCCCAAGGTAAGTTCTTTGGATTATCTGTGATCTTTTTGGTTGTGACTTTAACAACTATATGCTGTGTTCATGTTCTGTTTCAATAGCATTTGACAATGCATATTTACTTGAATGAATTGCCTGTTTTTATATTTAATTTCCTCCCAAGTTTCTTTACCTGTTTTAATTTTGTTGTTTTTGAAGTTAATATCCCGCTGACTGACTAATCTTATAGTCTACTAGCAATATACTGTAAATTATGGCCGGCCTTATATGTTAAATCTGTGAGCTTATTTAATTAAAATTTGTTTAGATTCTTTATTTCATATTACTTTTGAAGATTATCGTAACTACATTTTCTACAGGTCTCAACTATTGGGGATAGTTGACACTGCTAAAATTGGGCAAGCACTTTAAGTTTGTGGATTCTTTCCCAAACTGTAGCAATTTAGTTGCTACCTTCAACATTTAGCTTTAAAACCTATTAGTCCCCTATGAGCTCTATACTAGGAAAAAAATTAGTCCACGGATAGCACCTTGATAACCACATGACCGTCGTTTTCTATCACTTTACTTAAAATTATCTTTTTTCTTTGTCTTGATTATATTGATGCATAAATTAGTAGTTATCACCAAATTAGCTGGGATCAAAGTGTTAGATGGGCCTAAAGGCAAGAAAATACGAAAATTTACACTGAATAAGGCTTCAGTTTGCAAATGTAACTCCAGGACTCATTGTGGTGACAGCTGTTTTACCCATTATGTTTTTGGTGTTAATGATGTGAGAAGAAGAATTTAATACATACCACTACTGCCTCTTGAGCTGCTTCACTATTGTTCCCAGTCGACGTTAACATTTACTCAATGTTAAACCAGGTGTTGACTTTGGTATTATTGGATTTACCGGGCCTACTTTTCTTCTCAGCATATACACTTCTTGTTCTATTTTGGGCTGAGATATATCACCAGGCAAGTGAATCTGTAGCATCCTGCAGGCATAATATTGACCCGTCGATTCTAAAATTTGCGTTTGTATAAATGAGCAGGCTAGAAGTTTACCAACAGATAAGCTGAGATCCTTCTATATTTCAGTAAATGGTGCAATATACTTCATACAGGTTTGCTTTATGCTTCGCCTCTTCATTTACTAGTAGCCTTTCTTTGTTACTTAGTAAGGATATATACTGGATTAGATATTGGTAATTAATTTTTTTAATAATATATTTATTTTGCTTCCGAGAATGTTAATAATACTGGGTTAAATTTAGCCTTGAAACAGGGATTACATCATCCTAATTCCCGGTATCTTCCATTCTGTTAGGAATAGAGCGGTTATAAAGATAAAGTAGTCCATTATTCTTGATTTCTGGGTGAATAGCCTAACCGACTCCCTTGCATCAAAGTTGACGCGCTACTCGAGTCTCTTAGACTTCTGTCTCAGTATATAAAACTAAAAAAATGGTTTTGCATCAGGCTTGTATCTGGTGGTACCTCTGGATAAATGACAATAGCACTGTGGAATTCGTTGGAAAGATATTTATTGCAGGTGAATCTTTATATTCAGTTTCTTATATATACTGAAGGTTAGAACTGTTTTCAGAGTTTACTTTCTCATTAATCTTATCATTTCACTACATTTGGTGCAGTTGTATCATTTATTGCTGCATTAGGCTTTTTGCTGTATGGAGGAAGGTGAACTAACTGCTAATTTCTTGGTGTATTTATCTTCCTAAGCCATACGACCGTACTACATTGACCTTAGTCCTTAGACATAACTGATTTTGTATACTTTTCCTTATGGACTTTTACTATCATCAGGTTATTTTCTATGCTGAAACGCTTCCCCATTGAATCTAAAGGGAGAAGAAAGAAGCTTCATGAGGTTTGCACTTCTCCATTTATCTTCTTACTAGGTGGATGCTTGGTGTTTTCTGGATCGATGTAGTGCAGTAAATGCATGCATGTAATTTTGAATTCTTTCCTCAGAAACAAAATTCTCCCCTGTTCCCACCAGTTCGAAAAATTTGCTTAAATTTTGGAAGTCGAGGAGTAGTGTTGGTTTTCTCAATCTCTTCTGGGACTTTCAGCTTTATCGAAGTATCTTCCTTAATGGAATAGGATAAGATTTAGAAGACCCACCGCTATTCTCTTTAATCTGATATACTTTTGTCAGTTGTGAAGTCTCACTTAGGTCAATTGAGTTGAATGCATGCATAAATATTAGTATAGATTATCCTTCTCAAAGGAAATATTAGTATAGATTGTGCATGACGTTACAGTTCTCAAGATCTCTTACTCTATGGTGGTTCACATGGACATGACATATGCGTATGATTGCAGGTTGGATCTGTAACTGCCATTTGTTTCACATGTTTCCTCATTAGATGCTTTGTGGTAAGGCTCTTTTTCCCTCTCCTTTTCTCTCCTAAATACTATTAGCCTTTTATTTTTGTGCCATTTAATGGCCTCCTAGTGCCATTTTAATTTTCAAAACTGTGAAGCAAAAGCACTCTCTCAGCTGGCACAGGGCACCGAGGTTTAATTGGTTGCTTTTGCAAGTCAGAGGTGAAATGTGTGGAGATCCAAAAGATACCCCTGTACTATTTGAAATTGCTCAATTTCTCTCTGCTGCACTTTTGGTCCATTCATGCTCTTGCCAAAAATTGTTTCGTTATTTGCCCTTGCCAGTAACAGATTTCAGAGGTGAAATGGATATCTCTTGATCGAAGGGTTCAAACGACTAAAGGAGAAATTGCTGCCTCTTCGGCTGAAGCCCCTTTTTTTTTTTATATAATTGTGGCGTACGGGCCAGCTTGCGCGCAGCTCGACTAATTCCACGGGATACCTGCTACCTCCCACCAGCAACAGGTATCAGATGACTCTATCCACCACCAAGGCTTGGACAGATGGATAGAATCACCTAGTATTTTTTATCTCCACTGGGAATTGAACTTGAGACCTCATCGGTTGAAGCCTGTGGATTGATTGTAGGGGATTTAGGCTTGTCAGACCAGTTTCTGAATAATCGTTTCCAGTTCCTGAATAACCAGCTTCTATCTTCCAGTTCCTGAATAATCGTTTCCGCTCGTCACAGAAAAAAGGTCCAAATTTATCCTGTAACGTTTGACTGCGGTTTAAAATTACCCTCAGGTTGGAGCTTCATTAGGCATCAAGGGCAAAACTGAGACTTAATCCTAATGGCAAGGGTAATATCAGATAAATAATTTAACGGATGCCAAAGTTGGTCAATTTCGGATATAATTTTGACCCTTTTCCCCATTTTAATATTATAAGAGGTGAGTTATGCCCACCTTCACCGCCATTCTCACCTCCTGGAGAAAAGAAAAATTAGAAGGACACTATCACATAAAGGCGCGAAGAGGACAAATTTGATATAGAAAATGGTTAGCTTCAATAGCCACTGTTGCTTTGAGCTAAACTCGCCTTAATCCCTAAACAACAGTTCCTTACTTTCTGAAGTATTATATCCAGCAAATGATCGAATCCTCTTTCAAATGACCCGAGAGTTTTAATCTATATGATACCTGCTTTAATGAATGCGGAGCTTCTTTATTGCTGAATCTCACTGCAGGTTGTGTTATCGGCTTTTGATGCTGATGCGTCACTAGATGTCTTGGATCATCCAGTTCTAAATCTGATATACTACATGGTATGCAATGTTTCATTTTCATTGCTCCTTGGCTACACTCTATCCCTCCTTCACTCTCTCTCTCTCTCTCTCTAAGATCACGTTATTCTGTGGTTTCAGCTCGTGGAAATTCTTCCATCAGCTCTTGTGCTGTACATCCTGCGGAAACTGCCTCCAAAAAGAGTATCTGCTCAATACCACCCTATCCGTTAGCTGCAGCAGACTAATATCTTCAGTCCTATAATTTCCCGATGTTTGCAGCAATCGAAGTTAGTATCTCAATTCTTTCGCCAGTTACAGACAGCTGCCGTCCTTACAGTTTTGTTACTTTGTGGTTTTGAGGGTTTTAAAGATGGAAACTATAGACTTCTGTATATTTGTGGAACAAAGAAGATTAAGAAAATTAGTCTCGTCAGTTCAATGTGGTTGGTTTTGTCCTTGGTTTCATTTCTAGTACTGTTTCACTGTTAGTGTATTGCTGCATGTGCCTGTACCATAGGATCCATTTGTATTTGTCACCCCAATTAAACAGTGATAGGTGATATGCCTCAAGGGGCTTATTTTTTATTTTTGTTGTCAGTTTCATTTTGCTTTTCAGTCGAGTTGTTTTCTCTAAATTTAGTAAAGGCTTGTTCTTGTTTCAAAAACCTCTCCTAGCTTTGATTTCTCTATAGCCAGGTCCAGGTAAGCCAGGGCAGTTAACGTACAGCTAAAATTTGTGGCATTAATTATGTGGAACATTAACAGGAGGAGCACCATATCTCACAGCAACTGGCCTAGTCATCACTACTGGCTCCTCAGCAAATGAAATAGTACATGAATATATGTTTTTAATTAAGAAAGAAATATTTAGAAGAAATTAACTGTTAAATTAACATCTTTGCATCTTAAAAACTAGAAGAATAAAATTCAACTAATAATATTAATCTTATTAAATGAGTTTAAATTTTCATATGCCTTCCATCCCAATTTATGTGTTTTATTGACAACATTAAATATAATACCAATATAAGTTATGTTGGAATCAATGTATCATTCTATAAAAGATGTGCCAAATAAGAATAATTTTTTTTTTTTTTTTTGGTAAGAAACAATTTATTCAAACAACATATTACGAACTATTTCAACAAGAGATCAATCTAGGTAACATAGCGCCTAGACTGTCTCTTTCAAGTACATGAACAACAAAAGCGGGAGGAGAGCATAAGTTTGCAAAATACAAAAAGTGTCCAAGCTACAACCCTTTTAGCTAATAGATCTGCTACTCCATTAGCCTCTCCAAACACATGCTTCAAGTGTGGATCATTTGCCTTCCGCAATAGGTACCTGCAATCGTTAATCAAATTTTGGTAGAGACAATTATTAGATTTTAGGAGATTAATTAGTTCCAAGCAGTCGGTCTCTATTATTAAAGGGAGGAGGTTTTCCTTTAGAGCTAACTTGACGCCATGGAGCTGGGCTAAGATTTCCATATATATGTTAGTAGCATGGACGACTCTCATATTAAAACCTAAGATCCATTCCCCTACCATCCCTAAACACCCCTCCTACTCCTCCCACCCCTGGGTTACCTACACATGAACCATCAATATTTAGTTTATAGAAGTTGGTATCGGGGGGTTCCTATTTTACAAAGATAGTTTTCTTTGGAGGTTTCAAGCTAAGATTTTTTGTCAAATAAATGTATTCAATAGTTTTGCTAATGGGTTGGCTTATGGAGGGGGAGGATTTGTTTCCCTGGAAGAGAATTCCATTCCTGAAGTTCCAGATATACCATAGAAGGAAAGGAAGGAAGTCAGCCCAAAGTAAATGGTTGTTGAAGGTTTTTCTTGATGCGAGTTGTTCTTTAAGCCAATTGAACAAGAAGTCTTCTCCACAAGAGTTCGGAGGGAAAATGTGGTCAGTTCTTGTTTGTGCCCAGATAGATCTTGAGTAGCTGCAGCGGAAGAAGATGTGTTCAGTGTTCTCAGTCTCCCTATTGCATATGCTACAAGTCTCGTCATGGCATATCCCCCTTTTGGACAACATATGTTTGGTGGGTAACCTGTCCCATATGACTGTCCATAGGAAATATTTTAATTTGTTTAGGGAGTTAATTTTCCAAAGCCAAGAGTAGTCCTTTTTGTTATTATAAGTATTATCTGAGATAGTTTTGTATGCAACCTTGATGGAAAAGCAGTTATCCTTCGAATTCCAAGCATATGAGTCAGTGGTGGGCATAGATTGCTTTATGTAAGTGCAATTGATTTTTGAGACTATTTCTGGGGGAAATTCAAAGGATAAGTCTCTAAGGTCGAAGGTTCCATTTCTGATAATGCAGGCGAGGTTTAGGTTTAGTTCCCTAGCAGGGATTGGGCCTTGAATATGGTCTCTAAGGGCTCCTAGCTGATTTATCTATTTATCGTGCCATAGATTGATGGACACCCCATCCCCTACTAGCCATTTGGTGTTAGTATTTCATATTACAGAGCGCTTCCTAATGACTTTCCAGGCATGAGAGCCTATATTTTTGTTTTTCCTATGGTCATATTTGCTAGCTAGGGTTTTGACCCCAAAGAGCTTCTTGATCTTTTCTAAACCTCCAAGCTAAAGCTGCATTGAAAGAGGAGTTTTTCCAGTGGGTGTGTGGAATGCCCAAATCCCGTTGTTTTTTAGGCATAATCACTATGCTCCATCTAGCAAGGTGGTATTTTTTTTTTCGTCTGTGCTACCCCATAGGAAATTTCTTTGGATTGATTCTATCTTATTGAGGATTGTTTTGGGGAGGTCATATATTTGCATGACGTGGTTAGGGATTGCGGATAAGGTTGCTTTGATGAGTGTTGACCTACCATCCATGTTGAGAAACTTAGTTTTCCAACCTTTTAGTCTAGTATTCATCCGGTCTAGAATGAATTGAAAATCCTTTTTAGTAGGAGCGGCATTAGGCATAGGAAAACCCAGGTACTTTCCAAAATTATTTGTATATCTCATTGAGAAACAATTGCTAATATGGTCGTTAAGGTCTGTAGGGGTATTCCTAGAGAATTTTTTTTTTGATTTTCCAAAATTGATATATTGTCCTGAGGCTTCACAGAATTTGCTGATTGTGTCTATAATCGAGTTGTAACTCTTTTGGTTGGCTTCAGCTAGGAGAATAAGGTCGTCTGTAAAGAATAGATGGGATAACTCCGGGCTTTTGGGAGCTATTTTGATGGGAGTCCATTTACAGCAGTCTATTTTATGGTCAACCAATCTAGAGAGCATTTCCATACATATGATGAAGATATACGGGGAGAGGGGGTCTCCTTGTCTAATACCCCTTGACGGTTCAAAGAATTCAGTTTTTGAGTCGTTGATTTGAATAACCATGGTAGTGGTAGAGATGCAGGACATTATAAGCTCAACAAGGTCGGGAGGGAAGTTAAGAGAAATGAGAGAGAATTTAAAAAAAACCCATTCAATTTTGTCAAAGGCTTTCTCTAGGTCGATTTTGATCATCATTTTAGCTTTTTTACCCTTGATTTTTCTGAGGTGGTCCAACACCTCATTTATGATTAGGGCATTATCAGCAGCTCTTCTGCCCTTGATAAAGCTAGTTTGTGTAGGTTGGATGAGATTTGCTAGGAAGGCCTTAATGCGATTAACAATTATCTTAGTGACGACCTTATAAGCTGTGCTGCACATACTTATAGGTCTAAATTGCTTAATTGTTTCAGCATTTTGACATTTAGGAATGAGGCAGACGAAGGTTTTGTTCATGCTTTTTAGCATGCTTTTGGTTTGGAATGAGTCATGGCAGAAATTTATGAGATGTTTGCTTGTCTCCTTCCAATATTTCTGGTAAAAGAAAGGGTGGAGCCCATTCGGTCCCGAAGATTTGTAGGGTTTGAAGGAATCTAGTGCCCTTTTTATTTCTTCTATAGAAGGGATACTACTTAGGTATGGGTGATCTTGATCTTTAATTTTTGTATTGTAGGACATGTAGATATTATTAAGCATGCATTGATTATGACCCATAGTGTAGAGATTTTGGTAGTAGCTTGTAATAGGTCTTTGATAAGGTTTTGGTCTTGGCACCAGTTCCCTGCTTCATCTTTTAGACAGATGATTCTATTTTTCCTTCTTCTTTGCATTGTTGTAATATGGAAGAACTTTGTGTTAGCATCACCGTCCTGGATCTAGTGTACCCTAGATTTGAGCTTCCAAAAGTCCTCCTCCTGCATGAGTATTAAGTTATACTCATGAAGGAGATCATTTTCCAGATTTATGAGGAATTGACTGTGGGGGTAATTTAGGGAATTCTGGATGCCTTTTAACCTAGTTAGGATTTTGTTCTTCCGTTTAAAAATGTTACCAAAAGTATTTTTGTTCCATTCAATTGCCTTAGCACAGAAATTGTCTATGGATTTGGTAATAATTGGTTGGTCTGACCATGAGTTATAGACTAAGGTTCTAAAGGTGGGGTGAGATAACCACATAGACTATATTCTAAAAATATTGCTATTTGTTGGGAAGGTTTTGTATAGATCTAGTTTTATTGGACAGTGGTCTGAGTGGACTCTAGTTAGATGCTTGACGCTAGCTTCCTGAAATAGTTCTAACCGATTCGTATTTGCGATGCATCTATCTAGTCGTTCCATAATTATGTTTTTGCAATTTTTTCTTTTATTTGTCCAAGTAAATTTGGGACCCTTGAATCCTAAGTCCACGAGTCCATAGTGATTCATACAATCTAGGAAGTGTGAGACTCGATTATAATTTATTTGTAATCCTCCAAATTTTCCCGAAGCGCGAGTGACTTCATTGAAGTTTACCGCGACTAGCCACGGCCCTTTGTAGTTATTAGCCACTATCTTTTAGATTTTTCCATAGGATTAATCTTTCTTCCAATAGGTTACTAACATAAATAATAGAACTGTTGACCCGTGTCACTGCATAGTTTTGAAGATTGACAAAAGGCTGACCAATTGAACCAGGTCCATCAGAGCACACATCGTGAACTGACGAGCTGGCACATGAACCGTATATGCTTAGGAGATGTTTTGTATATGAAATATCAATGTACCAAGAGATTGTCTCCTAATGCGNAAATTCAAGATGCACAAAGCTGAAGTGAATCAAAGTTTGAAAGCAAAATTCCCAGAGTTTTTTTTGCTAGCAGAATCATTGTGCGATGCAAAGGCTACAATTCAACTAGAAGAACCAGTTTCATCAGATTGATTATTGAGTCTAGTTGATTGTAGTAGGAGTTTTTAATATTGTATCTTTCAGCTTTCATAGAAGCAATTGTAATAGGTACGTATTGATCAAGTTAGAGTTAACTTGAGGTGTGTAGAAATTAGCTAGGGGCTAGTTACTACAAAGGGATTAGAGTTAATCCTTAGGATTACAAAAGAGTTTATTTTGTAAGTCCGTTTGGCTTAGAGTTTTTAGTGAAGAGTTGAGCAAATCCTACTGAGGAGTAGGTCGTGATTTTTTCACCTTTTGAGCCAAGTGTTTTCCACGTTAATATCTTTGTTTTTTTACTTTATTGCTTCTTATTATTCCGCAACAGTAGTAGTTGGAACACCAAGAAGAACCAGGTTCTTCTACTGAGACAACACTCGAAAATTGGGTACCACACAAAGTAACCTATTTTCTTGTGTGTTATTGAAGTCTAAAACATCAATTGGTATCAGAGCAGGTATCCTTGAAAGGATAACACCTTGGAGAAGATCAATATGAGTGTACCACCTGGAAATTGGGAAGGTCAATCAACTGCAAGGCCACCACTCTTCAATTTCCAGTACTACTCATGGTGGAAAAATAGGATGAAGGATCACCTAATTGGAGAAGACTATGAACTCTGGGACATAGTCACTGATGGTCCTCTAGCTACCATGATGAAGACTGCTGAAGGTATAGATATACCAAAGACNCGATCTATTGAACATGTGTATCTAATTGATGGCTTGAAATACAGTCTGATCAGTGTATCACAACTATGCAACAGAGCTAACTTGTTTTCTTTTACTTCCACAAAATGTTTTGTGATTAACTTGCTTACTGACAAGATTATTTTGCAGGGAAAAAGAATGAATAACATCTATGTCATAGATTTGTCTACATTGTCTGAAAATGAACTCACTTGTCTAAGTGTGTTGGACAGTGATCCCCTCCTGTGGCACAAACGACTTGGTCATGCGAGTCTAACTCAACTTAACAAACTAGTCTCTAAGAACTTAGTGGTAGGACTTCCTAACATTAAGTTCAAGGAAGACAAAGTTTGTGAGGCATGTGCCAGGGGGAAGCAGGTANTTTTACTGCTTATGAACTGAGAAGGTAGACAATGAAGATGGATGTCCAAAGAAGGAGAGGAGTCTAGCCCTAAGAATCACTGAGGGATAAAAATCTAGAAGATGATAAGATGGCCATGATCACCAAAGAATTCAGAAACTTTCTCATGAGGAAGAAAGGAATCTCTAGAGGAGGAAACTACAACAAAGCAAAAGCTCCAGAAAGACCAACCAACGAGGGACGCTATAAATATGGTAAGACTGACCATCTCATTAAAAACTGTCTTCAGCGGAAAGTAGAGTGGAAAAAGGAAAGATATGAGAGAAGGAACAAGAGGAAGGAACATGTTCAACCCAANTCATGGTACTGAATTTGAGAATACTAAGTTTGCTGAGTTCTATGATGAACATGGTGTCAATCATAACTTTTGTGCTCCTAGAACCCCACAGAAAAATGGGGTTGTTGAAAGGAAAAATAGAACTCTTGAAGACATGGCAAGAACCATGCTCCTATCTAGCAAACTACCTCACAGCTTCTGGGCTGAAGCAATAAATACTGCTTGCTACATAATCAATAGATGCATGACTAGACCTCTAGTAGAGAAAACTCCCTATGAATTACTTAAAGGGAGAAAACCCAACATATCCCACTTTAGGGCTTTTGGATGCATGTGTTTTGTATCCAATAATGGCAAAGATTTCCTAGGAAAATTTGACCCTAGAAGTGATGAGGGAGTATTCTTGGGATATTCATCACATAGTAAAGCTTATAAAGTGTATAATAAAAGAATTATGTGTGTAGAAGAAAGTATACATGTTTTCTTTGATGAAACTAACATTCTTGCTGAGAGACAGAAACCTGAAGATGAGGAGCTTGGACTGGTAAGAAGCAGTGATAACATTTAAGCAAGCATGAAAGGTGGAACAATTGATGGACCAGGTTCAACTACCCTAAGCATCATAACAGGGAGAACTCAACATATGCAACCTGGCCCTGATCTTTCTCTACAACAACAAGACATCATGGAATCATCTAGGAATGAACAACTGGTACTTAAGCCACA
>MDKJ01308350.1:0-15540 GCA_005239525.1 Nicotiana knightiana
AAACATGTGTTAGCAATCATGCCTATAGGACCCCAATGTTTGATTCAATTGTTTTCTGGCAATCTGTACAATTTCTGCCCATGTACTACTTAATAGATATCATGCATATAGGACTAAAATCAATTTCAAACCTAGAGATTATGCCTATAGGATTTAAATCGATTCAGTAATAGATACCATGCCTATAGGACTAAAATCAATTTCAAATCTAGAGATCATACCTATCGGATTTAAATCAATTCACTCATAGAAGCCATGCCTATAGGATTCTATTGGTTCTGAATATAATCGCCACTGTCAATCACTTAGAAAATATGCCTATAGAATCAAATAATAATTCTAGATTCGTAATTGTGATTCATTATTGTTTGAAATGCCTAGATATTATACTGAATAAAAATAGTAGGCAAATGATAGGTCCTGACACTCGCCTTAATAAAACTGCCTCTGTATATCTGTATTCTCGCCTAGATATCCTGCCTATAGGAACTTTAAGATTAATAAAGCTTGCCAAATCAATTGCGTGCATTTGTTGTTTATGTGTGGAGGTCAACATGAGCCCATATCTGCTTTGGCTAAAAGTTCTAATTGTTTTGCTTGTCGCCTAGTCTTTTACAATTTTGAGCAACTGAGGTTCAGTCTAGAACTATCCCAAATAGAGGTCCTAATGCCTCCAGGGCCATAGGTAAGGGACGTGTATTGTACGCATAGGAAACAAACTAGAATCAACTAGAGCGCTTTAGGTAACAACTTAAAGATAGTAATCGGGTAGTAGAAGATGATAGTCTGTGCGCTAAATACCATGAGTAACGCCCCGGCTTGAGGGAGTTACAAAGTATTCCACAGGGTGATCTTATAGGCTAAAAAAGTTAGGACCCCGCATCCCTATTAATTAATTTTCTTTTCCTTAGACTAATTCGCTTAATTTAAGTTAGGTCGAGAGCCACCGTTGTGGACCTTGAGGGGTGCCTAACACCTTCCCCTCAAGGTAATTTGAGCCCTTACCCGATCTCTGGTGATGTAAACTGGTATAACATGAGTTATCTGCTTTAGGTACCCTAACACACCTTAATCTGTTAGGTGGCGACTCTAAACAAATTCCTTTTCCTTACCCTCTCAAAAGTAGTTGTCTCAAAAATGTCAAAACTCGATTTCGCGAGAAAAAGAGGGCGCGACAGCATGGTGACTCTGCTGGGGATATCTTTAAGCTCTTACCATAACGAACTTTTTTGTGAATTAGTCTTAAGCATGTATTTATTGTTCCGTAATACTTTCACACCCGTTTCCCTTCCCACTCTATGTGTACTTATTTGCCTACCTTCATTAATGCGCACTAGATTTCTCTTTCCTGTTTTATTACTTTTTACTATGGAAACTGACTTGTCTCCTTGTTTTCTTTCTTAAATGCCTTTACCTTATTAAATACCGCATTTTATCATTATTCATCGTGCAAATACTTGACAACCTGTTATTTTCTTTTGCATAAATACATGCTCAATACCATATTCCACTCGTGCATAATTATTACCATAACAACACTTGATGAGTGTCTGCGCTCTTCCTATATCACCCTTTTGAATTCGAAAGGATTATTTGCAGTAAAACTAGTCGATTAGCGGTGCAGTCGACGGTTTCGTGCCTTTCCCCCTCAAGTTTTCCACTTGAGGGTACCAGTCTAGACCTCTATAGAAACCTTACTCTAATAATAACTGCACATGCATCATGGTCAAACCTAGATTGGGTTAATATGTTGTCCGCATAATAACCCTTTAAGGAAAGCCTTGTCCAAAGTCCACCGGGGTTTCCATAATCCCAATGGACGCAACCACGATCTGTGCATTATTTGGAGAAATAAATGCCTAAATGTTAATCATTAATGTATAAGTAGTCGAATTTGGAGGGGAAAAGGGTCTAACTCTGTTTGTTTTGCAGAAAATGAGGCACGAAGTCCCAAGGTTCGGCATGGTCCGAAACATACCACCGTTATTGCTAGATTGGTGGGAATACCTTCCATCAAGCGACAAAAATCATGTGAAAAGGGTCCTCGGGAACATACCTTCCTTATTAGACATCCAACCAAACAACACATTGATCGAGTCTGCTATTATGTTCTGGGATAGAGAAAGGGCCGTATTCAGTTTTGGCAACATAGAAATGACTCCTCTTTTGGAGGAAATAGGGGGTCGCTGGACTACCTTGGGACAATCCTGGTTTATTGGTACCGAAAAATCGCACCCCCGGGGGTTTCTAAAAATGATGGACTTAAGAAAGAATGATGACTTGGTATTTTTGAGAAAGTCCTACATACCTTTTGACTTCCTTTATGAATGACACGGACACAACAAATCTTATCGTATATTTCATGACGAGTTCTCCGTCACTTCCTTGGGTTGGATTCATCATAGGGTTTTCGTGTTCATCGTCTGCTTTTTTGGGTATGATAGTGTTTCCGAGCAAAAGGGACATGATTCACACCATACTGGCCATGGTAACCAAAGCTTTGATGGAGGGAATCGAGGGACAAACATACACTATTGTTCCTATGAATATAGCATAAATATATCTGGCTTTGGATCGTTGCCAGAAAGGGTTCAAACATTTCGAGGGTTGTAACTTGCTGCTGCAGATTTGGTTGCTAGAACATCTCCAAAGAGGCCAATACCGCCAAGAGTTTCCAAGGAGACCGTGGAATGATCACATAGCCTTCCATCACCCCAAAAGAATGACCTTTATCCCAGACAGGTTTGCTCAACTAGAGAATGCTACAGAATAGGTACAGTTTTTTGACAATCTGACCGAGGACCAGGTTCATTGGATGTTCGAATAGTTCCGCAACAGTGAATTCATCATCAGATCGAGGGATGTTCCGCATATGGTGTTGATCGGGTTAGGGGGCATACACCCCTACGTTCCTATCAGGTTCATAAGACAAGCTGGTAGAAAACAAGTCATACCACGAGTGTCCAAAATAAGTCACTATAGAGCAGATTTTCAAGATGATGACATCCCGTACAAATGTGAAGCTCAGCACATGTGGCATTTGAAGATCATTGTGGAAAGGGACACCATCGAGCCAGATAGATACCACGCGGGGCATGTGTACTTCTACCCATCATGGTTGGACGATAGCATAGCCGGAATAGTCGAGCTAGGAGTCGATCAAGGGAACAAGGTCATAGATGAAGTTTTTGAAGCACAGGTGAAGTATAACAGACTGCACAAAAGAGTTCACGAGTCTGAGGCCGAGCATTTGGAACAACACAAGATTGATATGGAGTCAATTAATGAATGGAGGTAAATGAAAAGAGTCATAGACTGCCAGAATGTCGAGGTTAACGAAGGAAGACATCTAGAAAGGGCATACCCGCTACTGGACATGCGCGATCTGGGGAACCTGATGGACGGAGCCAAGAGATCCAAGCCTGGAGAAGGTCCCTCTGGGACCAAGTAGATTAATTTTATTTGTTTTAGAATCACTTTTCGAATGTAATAAGGCAAACGCCATTAGTGACTTATTTATTTATTATCGTTTTAGATTCGTCTTATTTATACTTTAATGAAATAAGGCAGTTATTGGCATTAAATTTCTCCAAATATACTTGTCGCTAGGCCTACCTCGGGCACAACGAGGCTCCCAAATTAGGACGCGAATTTACATTTCCGCAATGTGTGTTTAATTACTGCAAATACTTTTCCATAATTCTTACTGACTTGGATACCTTTTTGTTTTTCTTTCTTTTTGATTATTCCCATTCCCCAAGCTTGGTTCACGTATACTGGCATCATCAGCATATCACACCAGATCTAGAGGCCCTCTACCTTCTCCTCCTCCAAGTAATCCGAAAAGCAAAGGAAAAACTAAGATGGACGATATGAGTGGCGTCAGAAAAGACAACGCTACACATGTTGAGAATGTGGAAACTTCTGATGGTCGGAGTGCTCCGTCACCAAATGATTTGGTCTTACTGATGGAACAGAAAATACTTGAATTGCAAGGGGAGCTTGAACATGTCCGCAACTTGTCAAACCTCTCCCTCACACTAAACGTCCCAACATCAACCAACCAAACACCCAAAACCCAGTACCTCCTCAAAACACACCAAACCAGCGCCCACAAAATCCTCCCGCACCCCACCAATATGCAACACCTCCTCAAAATCCTAATCATTTACCCATACCGACACCCCCTCAACACCAGCATCTCCCCATTCAATATCCGCAAACCACTTATCACACTCCTCAGAATACCCACAACCTATCCTCGATCCTCAAAATTCAACCAATGATCACCACTACACTCAAACCCCCGACATTCATCAAAACAATCCCATATATGTGGAAACCCTACCCCACTCCACTCAATTAATCTCATATACTCCAGAATCCGCCAAGAAGGACCTGCTCATTAAGAACATGGCAGAGGAGCTCAAGAAGGTCACAAGCCGAGTCCAGGGTGTTGAAGGAGGCAAAGGGATTAAAGGACTGAATTATGAGGACTTGTGCATTCAGCCAGACGTGGAACTGCCAGAGGGATACAAACCTCCTAAGTTCGAAATGTTGGATGGAACGGGTGACCCAAAGGTACATTTGAGAACATACTGTGACGAGCTCGTAGGGGTTGGAAAGGACCAAAGGATTCCCATGAAGCTGTTCATGAGAAGCCTCACTAGAGACGCCTTATCTTGGTACATAAGTCAGAATCCCAAGAAACGGGCTAATTGGGTAAGTATGGCATCATACTTCCTGGATAGATTCGGGTTCAATACAGAAAATGCACCGGATGTCTTCTACATACATAACCTCAAGAAGAAGCCAACAGAGACTTTCCGCGAGTATGCTACTCGATGGAGGTCAGAAGCAGCAAAGGTCAGGTCCGCATTAGAAGAAGAGCAGATGAATAAATTCTTTGTCAAAGCTCAGGATCAACAATATTATGAGAGGTTAATGGTCATTGAGAATCACAAGTTCTCCGACATCATCAAGCTC
This sequence comes from Nicotiana knightiana, assembly GCA_005239525.1. Taxonomy (NCBI): domain Eukaryota; kingdom Viridiplantae; phylum Streptophyta; class Magnoliopsida; order Solanales; family Solanaceae; genus Nicotiana; species Nicotiana knightiana. The sequence goes on from MDKJ01308350.1 coordinate 4,987, forward strand.
AGAGAAAGGATTGAAGAAGGTATTAAGAGTGGAATAGTAACAAATTTTGAAGCGCTGAAGGTCACAAACAAAGCATTACAATCATGAGGCATATCAAAGAAGAAATAAATAGGGGCAGTGATGGTAGCCCAGAGCCCAAAGTCTCCACTCACATACCAGACACCTCCACTCACATACCAACCTTCACCTCCTAGATATCCTCAATCCGCCACCACCTACCACGCTTGTAACACTCATCCAGCCTATTATCATTCACTTCCAGCTCGTCCAAATTATCAAAAACCCAGACCCAATTTCGATCGCAAACCACCCAGACAATATACCCCTATTGCTGAACCCATCGACCAGTTATATGAAAGGTTAAAGGTTGCCGGATATGTCACCCATATTCCCGCTGTGGATATGGAAAACTCCTCCCAATGGGTCAACCCGAACAAGACATGTGCGTACCATTCTGGTATGAAAGGACATACTATTGATGAATGTCGCACCCTGAAAGACAAGATCCAGACACTGATTGATACCAAGGTCATACAGGAAAAGGAAGCCTCACCCAATTGCCGCAACAATCCCCTCCCGGATCATAGGGGTGAAGGAGTCAATGTAATAGAAACTGATGAAGAATGGGACCATGAGGGGTCAATCGGGCTTATTCGGGAAGGTGACAACCCTAAGAAACCTGCAGTCACACTCACTCCCATTCTGGTATAGGTGCAGCTGCCAGTTGAAGTTGAGGTAGCCGCACCAGCTCCCTTTGAAGTAGAAGTGACACCACCTGCAACTACACCTACTCCATTTGAGGTAGAAGTAACCACACATTTCACTATGACGGTGGCATCCATACCACCCTTCAATTCCAACATCGTACCTTGGGATTATGTTGCCGAAGCTAGGAGAAAAGGGAAAGCAAAGATGGAAGAGTCCGGTGTTGCACAAGGAATGACCAAAACTGGAAGGATATACACACCTGAACATTTGGGAGGGACAAGTAAGGAAGCTGCCACCAAACAACCCATCATTGAAATTGGTCCAGATGATCTCTGGAGGAAAGTACAGGCAAGAGAGTACTCTGTTGTTGATCATCTAAATAAAACTCCCGCCCAGATATCCATCCTTTCACTGCTACAAAATTCTGAGGCACATAGGAATGCTCTGATAAAGGTGATGAACGAAGCATATGTACCCAACAATATTACCAACAACTAAATGGCCAACATGGTGGGGAAAGTGTTGGAGAGCCATAATATCATATTCCATGAAGGCGAGTTGCCACCTGAAGGATTGAGCCATAACAGGGCACTGCACATCATAGTGCAAGGTGAGGATAAGTTCATCGCCAAAGTTTTGATAGACGGAGGGTCCAACCTCAACATCTGTCCACTGACAACTCTGAAAAGGCTGGGCAAGGGTCTGTATGAAATACGAGCAGGATCTATGAATGTGAAGGCGTCGATGGGTCGCAAAGAGCCACGATTGGGGAAACCAACTTATGCTTACAGATAGGTCCCACTTGGTTCGATGTCGAATTCCAGGTGCTAGACATATCCGCCTCCTACAATTTGCTGTTGGGACGACCTTGGATATATGCCGCTGGGGTTGTTGCATCCACTTTGCACTAGGTTGTGAAATTTGAATGGAACCATCAGGAAGTGATCATCCATGGAGATGGAAGCAATCCTATTTACACTAATAAGACGGTTCCCGTAGTGGAGAGCAGAAGGACTTTAGGTGAAGAAACTTACCATCGCATCGAGCATGTTAACGCAATCGAGAAGGATAAGTGGTGGAGTAGTAAAATAAAAAGCATATTGGCATGGAGAGGGTATGAACCTAGTAAGGGGCTTGGTAAGAATCTTCAAGGTATCACCAATCCAATACAGCTGAAACGTCATGGTACAACCTTTGGGCTTGGATATCCATATACCTGGCAGGAATATAATGATTGGTCGCCGCCATGGCGTGGTCCATATTACCCACTTGAGCAACCAATGTCGTATTTGAGCCAATCCTTTCATTAGGTCGATACAATATGGGGATCTGAAGAAGAAGAAGCTTTGGCCGCGCTGAGGAATTTGTTCTTAGAAGATAATGATATGGATTGCAGTGTGATAGTTGAGGAGGAGGAGGAAGAAGGACTTATCATCCAGACATTGGAGAAGGGAACATTTCTTAGAAACTGGACCGCTACGCCATCAAGGGCCCGACGAGTCCCGGGGTAGCATGGCTGCTAGCATCATTTAATTTTGAAAATAGCTCTTCTTGATCATTTTGTTTTAAGCAATATTTTCAGTATTTTATTTCGAAAATCATTGTTTGAGTTATGGAAATTCGCTTTGTTTGACATTTTAATATTTATCAATGGCTTGATGTTTTATTATTACTATTTTTTCTTTCATATCTTTCTCTCTACAACATTACTATTTCTTATCTTGATGAACCAACGACTGTGACATGTAATGAGATAACGCAACACAAGGACAGTGACTCGGAAAAAATAGAAGAAGAAGATGTGATACCTGAGAAAATTGTCAGAAAAGTTGAGAATTTCGAGAACAAGCCTAAGTCCAACCTGGACGAAAACGAGATAGTCAATTTGGGAGATTCTGAAACCATCAAGGAAACTCACATAAGCATCCACTTGTCACCATCAGAAAAGGAAGAATACACTTGTTTCCTGAAAGAGTATGAGGATATCTTTGCATGTTCACACGACGATATGACAGGATTGAGAACATTTTCATAGTAGCATACAAGTTACCTACAAATCCAATGTGTCCGCCAGTGAAGCAGAAGCTCAGAAAGTTCAAACCAGACATGAGCCTGAAAATCAAGGAGGAAGTCACCAAGCAGATCAAAGCCAAAATCCTCAGGGTAGTTGAGTACCCAACCTGGTTAGCCAACATTGTACTGGTTCCAAAGAAAGATCAAAAATTCAGGGTGTGTGTCGACTATCGGGATCTAAACAGAGCAAGTCCCAAGGATGATTTCCCACTACCAAATATACACATTCTGATAGACAATTGCGCCAAGCATGAACTCCAATCCTTTGTAGATTGTTTCGCGGGTTATCATCAGATTTGGATGGACGAAGAAGACGCAGAGAAAACAACTTTCATTACACCATGAGGTGTATTGCTATAAAATGATGCCATTCGGTCTGAAGAATGCCGGGGCCACCTACATGAGGGCCATGACAACTATCTTCCATGATATGATACATAAGGAAATAGAGGTGTATGTTGATGATGTCATCATCAAATCCAAGAAGGCCACAGATCACATAGCAGATTTGAGAAAGTTTTTTGACTGACTGCGGAAGTACAATCTAAAGCTAAATCCCGCAAAATGTGCATTCGGGGTTCCTGCCGAAAAATTATTGGGATTCATTGTCAGCCGCTGAGGAATAGAGTTGGACCCGTCAAAGGTTAAATCTATCCAGGAACTACTACCACCAAAGAACAAGAAGGATGTGATGAGTTTTCTAGGATGCCTCAATTACATCAGCCGTTTCATAGCACGGTCCATAGTGATATGTGAATCGATTTTCAAAATGTTGAAGAAGGATGCTGCAACCAGTTGGACCGAGGACTGTCAAAAGGCTTTTGACAAAATCAAGGAATACATGTCCACACCACCAGTCTTAGTCCTGCCAGAACCTGGTAGGCCACTACTACTCTACCTTGCAGTGTTAGATGGAGCTTTCGGTTGTGTTTTAGGAAAACATGACGAGACGAGAAGAAAGGAGCAAGCTATATACTACTTGAGTAAGAATTTCACACCTTATGAAGCACGGTACTCTCTGCTGGAACGCACTTGCTGCGCTCTAACCTGGATAGCTCAGAAATTGAGGCACTACTTCTGTGCCTATACTATATACCTCATATCGATGATGGATCCCCTGAAGTACATATTTCAAAAGCCTATGTCTACCGGGAAGCTGGTCATATGGAAAATATTGCCGAGTGAATTAGACATCATCTATGTAACTCATAAGGCGGTCAAAAGACAAGAATGGGCAGACCATCTTGCCGAAAAACCTGTGGGAGGAGAATACGATCCCCTAAAAACATATTTTCTTGACGAAGAGGTATCATTCGTAGCAGAGGACATTGCTGAAGCCTACAACGCTTGGAGAATGTTTTTTGACGGAGCTGTAAATTTCAAAAGAGTCGGTATCGGAGACGTCTTGGTATCAGAAATCGGTCAACATTATCCGGTGTCTGCAAAACTCAGGTTCCCCTGCACCAACAATATGGCGGAATATGAAGCCTGCATATTAGGGCTCAACCTGGTTGTTGACATGAATATTCAGGAACTGTTGGTGATCGGTGATTCTGACCTGCTGGTACATTAGGTACAAGGAGAGTGGGATACCAAGAATACCAAAATACTACCGTATCTACATCATGTACAAGAGATGAAGAAGAGGTTCATGAAGATATAATTCAGGCATGTCCCCAGAATTCAGAATGAATTTGCAGACTCATTTGCCACCTTGTCTTCAATGATACAACATCCAGACAAGAATTTCATCGATCCCACTCCAGTGAGAATCCATAATCAGTCGGCATACTGTGCTCATGTTGAAGAAGAAACGGATGGAAATCCCTGGTTCCACGACACCAAAGAATATTTGGCAAAAGGAGAATACCTGGAGCATGCAAACCATACTCAGAAACACACACTTTGGAGGCTGTCCAATCGATTCTTCCAAAGTGGAGGAATTCTTTACAGAAGAACCCTGATCTAGGACTGTTACGGTGTGTTGACGCCAAAGAGACTTCCAAATTGCTCGAAGAGATACATGCCAGAACCTACGGCCCACATATGAATGGTTTTCTCTTGACCAAGAAGATACTCAAGATGACTATGGAGACAGATTGCATCTGATATGTCCAAAAATTCCACCAATGCCAGATACATGCAGACATGATACGGGTTCTGCGAAACAAACTCAATGCAAAGAGCGCACCTTGGCCTTTTGCTGCCTGGGGAATGGATGTCATTGGTCTAATCGAACCCACTGCTTTGAACGGGCACATGTTCATTTTAGTGGCCATCGATTACTTCACTAAATGGGTTGAAGCCGCATCCTACAAAGTTATAACCAATAAAGTCGTCGCAGCTTTCGTCAAGGATCGTATTGTTTGTCGATTTGGGGTTCTAGAGTCCATCATCACTGACAATGCCACCAATCTCAACAGTGATTTGATGAAATACATGTGTGAGACCTTCAAAATCAAGCACAAGAATTCCACAACATATAAGCCTCAAATGAACGGAGCCGTGGAGGCTGCCAACAAAAATATCAAGAAGATACTAAGGAAAATGGTAGAGAATCACAAGCAATGGCACGAGAAATTACCGTTTGCCTTACTGGGATACCGTACCACAGTCCGTACATCAACTGGGGTAACTCCCTATTTGCTGGTTTATGGTATCAAAGCTGTCATTCCCGCCGAAGTCGAGATCCGTTCTTTGAGAATCATACAAGAAGCTGAACTCAGTGACGCGGAATGGATAAGGAGTCGCTACGAGCAATTAGCCCTCATAGATGGGAAAATGATGAATGCAATGTGTCATGGTCAGCTTTATCAGAATAGAATGTCTTGAGCTTTCAACAAAAGGGTCAAACCAAGACAGTTCACACCGGGGCAGGTGGTGCTAAAACAGATTTCCATATCAAGATGAAGCCAAAGAGAAATTTTCACCCAATTGGCAAGGTTCTTACATGGTTCATAGAGTATTAACAGGAGGAGCGCTCATACTCTCAGAAAAGGATGGAGAAATATGGCCAAAGGCTATCAATTCAGATGTAGTCAAAAGATACTACGTGTAAACTATCTCTGTTTCTTTATATGATGTAATTGAACTACGCTTGACCTGATTCCCGTTTAAGAGGGGATACGTAGGTAGCCTTGTGGGTTCGGTCACAATTTAATAAAATTTCCATTTTTCTCACAATCAGAAACTGAGGCAGAATTTTGAGGAGGACCCTCAAAATTTTGAAGCAAGTTCAGCCAACAACGGCATACAGAATAGCCAGAAGGTCACTTAATTAACTGGGGTAAAATTTTAAAATTCTATGGCAAAGGAAGTCGCAATGTCTCTAATAATGTCACAGTTACTGGTTTATTTAACTGATTTGTAAATTGCATATTACTATGTCTTTGAAAACTATACACACATGCTTTTGAAAAGAAACTTTACTTTTAGCCAAATGCTATCCATGATGAATTGAACAGGATCCTCGGGCGGAGTGGAGCAGATCAAGCAGACAAAGACACGAACCAACCTCCCCCACAAAACTCACAAATTTTCTTTGGTTGTAGGAAAAGGTCATCATCATAGGCATCGTCTCAACGCCAAAACTGCTATACACAAAACACGTTTCCAGCTAAGAATACTTCACTTTTACTCTTACATTTGTATAAGGCTAAGCACTGTCTTCCCTTTGCATGAGACTAAGCCCTGTCTCAATCCTTGCATGAGGCTAAGCCCTGCCTCCTATTTGCATAAAGCTAAGCACTGCCTTCTCTTTTCATGAGGCTAAGACCCGCCTCCCTATTTGCATAAGGCTTAGCGCAAACTTCTCTTTGCATGAGACTAAGCCCTGTCTAAATCCTTGCATGAGACTAAGCCATGTCTGAATTCTTGCATGAGGCTAAGCCTTGCCTCCCTATTTGCATAAGGCTAAGCATTGCCTTCTCTTTGGATGAGACTAAGCCCTATCTCAATCCTTGTATGAGGCTAAGCCCTGCCTCCCCATCTGCATAAGGCTAAGCATTGCCTTCTCTTTGCATGAGACTAAGCCCTGTCTCAATTCTTGCATGAGGCTAAGCCCTGCCTCCCTATTTGCATAAGGCTAAGCATTGCCTTCTCTTTGCATCAGACTAAGCCATGTCTCAATCCTTGTATGAGGTTAAGCCCTGCCTCCCCATCTGCATAAGTCTAAGCCCTACCTCCACATTTGCATGAGACTAAGCTTTGTCTCAATTCCCGCATGAGGCTAAGCCCTGCCTCCACATATGCATAAGGCTAAGCATTGCCTTCCCCTTGCATGAGACGAATCTGTGTCTCAAGTCCTTCATAAGGCTAAGCATTGCCTTCTCCTAGCATGAGACTAAGCACTGTCCCGAATCTTGCACGAGACTAAGCACCGTCTCTCTTTGCATAAACACAAATATTGATCTATCTTAATCCTTGCATTATTCTCTTCTCTCAGTGCTAAGCTCTGCCCTCAACTCTACACAAGACTAAGCTTTGTCTTGTTGATTGCCTTTAGCATCATATCTCCGCACCTCATGGGCTGAAATATAGCCAACTTGTCCGAAGGTGTCATAGTCTGAAGGCATCATCCTCATAGCCGGAAGGCATCATGCCATGGACTGAGGATCTCTCAATCTTGCACATCATTATTCAAAGTCATCTTGGTTCGGAGTCACCATCTTCATGGCCCGAGAACATCATTTCATGGCCTGTCAATCTCTTACCATAAAATTCATGGTCTGGGACATCATGGTCTAAAGACGTCATCCTCACCGTCCAAAAGACAGTCTTCATGGTCCGAAGGGAATTTGCATCATGTCTAAATTTATGCAATAATTTATACATATGTGCTTGCAGTGCATTTATGTAAATTTGCAAGTGGTCCGAAAAGTAACCGTTATCCACAGGAGCAATTCCGCTCCGGTTTCCATCCACATCCTTCAAATTATTTCTAACATAACCATTCATCATCTGTTACCTAGTCTCATTTACCCATAACCGTTTCGAACCCCAATTAACCCTGTTTGGAACATCTTTCATGTTCTTGCAACAACTCTATCGGCTTACTCCATCGTTGGATCTAGAACTATGTCGCGCTCCCCTTTTTCTTGCAAAATCGAGTTTCCACATTTTTGGGACAACTCCCTTCCTTTTGGTATGAGAGTATGGGATTTGAAGAGTCGCCACCTAATGGATTAAGGTGCGTTAGGGCACCTAGAGCAGTTAACTCATGAAACTAGTTTGCATTACCAGAGATCGAGTAAGGGCTCAAAATTACCTTGAGGGGAAGGTGTTAGGCACCCCTCGAGGTCCACAACGGTGGTTCCCGGCCGAACTTAATTAAGCGAATAAGTATTAAAGGAAAATAAAGCAATTTAGACAACTATTATTTCAAAACATGAATTAAAAGGGGTCCTAAGTTTTTTAGCCTATATAATCATTTCCATGCAATACTTGGTAACTTTCCCCAAGTTGGGGTGCTACACATAGTATTAGCGCACGGTCATTATTTCCTTTACTGCCCAATTACTATTTTTCAGTTGTTACTTAAGCATTCTAGTAGCTTCTAACTCGTGCCTTATGCGTGCACTACCCGTCCCTTACCTATTGTCACGACCCAAAAATCCATAAGGTCGTGATGGCGCTGGACATCAATGTTAGGCAAGCCAAATCATTTATTTAATTGAGATAACTTTCCGGTTTTAATATTTATGAAAACATTACCTTTCACTTTATTACACATTAACCAAATAAAAGTTTGTTAATTAAAAATAATGGTTTGAATACTACACTTTAGCAAATATATCCCAACACATCCCAGAACCCGGTGTCACAAGTACATGAGCAATTTCTAAGAATTTATACAATCATTACAAAACTTGTCCGAAATTCAAATTGGACAAAGAAATTTAAAATGAAAATAAATACAGTACGAGGGAGACTCTGTCAGCTGCGGATCGCCTCCGGATGATGCAGCTCGCCTAAGTCTCCGAATCCTCCACATGTGCTATGAAAGTACCTGTGCAATAAAATGCATAGCAAGTGTAGCATAAGTACAAAAACAACGTGTACTCAGTAAGTCGCCCGCCTAACCTCAGAGAGGTAGTGACGAGAGGTCAAATTAGACATCTACTAAAGGTCAATTTAGAATATTTAAGTGTGACACTAAGCATGATTATCATAGGAAATTTATTAAAATCAGGATTAAATATTTCAACTCCATTCACGTTTAACACTTTATATCTTTGTCATATTAATAACAATTAATCAACATGGGTAATTTAATCAATAACAATTAATCGACGGGAAGGAACGACTTCTTCAAAAATCTTTTTAATAACTTTAATCTCTATCATTTCAATTGACAACTTATATTTCAGGCCAGTAATCAGGCAAAATCATAGCAACTACGCAGTAAATATCATGCGCAAGCAATGCCGAGGATCAAAAGGCGCGGACCAACAATAATAAACTATGCACTGCCGAAGGGTCGAACGGCTCGAACCATAGATGCATCTATCTGCCCCGCTTGCGAATCGATCATGCGACGCGATTATACATACAAATAATAAGGCTAGCCTTCTCACGAATCATACCTGCGACTCAGGTGCTCATATGTACACATATCCACATAATAAATCCTTATTTTTATCAAGAAGCAGTTTTTTCTCAGGAAAGTGGTAAAAATCCTTCTTAAAGGAACATGAAATATAGTTTTTAAATCTTTGTTTTGAAACTCATTTGTCAAGTCTAATGATATTCCATAATACAACCCTACCAGGTACACAATTATCCACAGAGGAAATCAATTCTCTTTCTAGATGATTAGGAAAATGGACTCTAGTCTTCTTTAGATATTCAATTACGATTTCGATTATATTAGCAGTTTATTACAGGCAGGATTACATGTACAACACATAAGGCATACTAGTGGGTCCTAGACTATCCGGACATGGCATAATAGTAGCCACGCACGGACTCCCGTCACCTCGTGTGTACGTAGCCCCCGAAGATAATAGCATATACTTAATTAATTCACCTAGGGGACAATTCCCCTTACAAAGTTAGAAAGGAGACTTACCTCGCTCCGAGATTCCATAACCGACCTCCAAGCCCTTCCGATGACTCCAAACGGATGCACAACGCCCCAAAACTATCCAAACAACGACAACCCAATGAAAATATTCTCTAATATTTGCAACCATTCCAAATTATATAATTTCCCAATCCGGCTCAGTGAAATGACCAAAATGCCCTTGGGCCCACATGCCCGGAATCCGAAATTTCTCGAAGATATATTCTACCCATAGCCTTACTAATTCAAATATACAATTTACTCAAATATTCATTCTCAATTAGTGGCTAAAAATCCAATTTTCCATTTTCTAGGTTTCTTCAATATTTCCCAAATTCCTTATCAATTTCCATGCCTAATCCATGCATATAATCTTGTATTTAACTTAGAGGCATGAAAGAGTTACTTACCTTGTCATTGCATGAAGGAATCCTCTCTTTATAGCCTCCCAAAATCGCCTAAGCCAAAGTAGAAATGAAGACAAATGAACCAAATTGTTTTAAAACATTCTGCCCAGGCCGATTTCCGCACGTGTGGCCCCCTTAAGCGCAGGTGCGCCAAAATCTTCCGCACCTGCGGCCTCCTTGGCTCCAGTCCAAAATCGCACTTGCGGTGCCCTTAGCCGCACCTGCGGCCAAATCCTCGCTGGTGCGGATCACACCAGATGACAGCAATTCCAGCCTTCTTCAAACTCTCAACTTGATCCGTTA
>ML393438.1:993-27880 GCA_005239525.1 Nicotiana knightiana
TTTTTTTTTTTTTTTTTTTTTTTTTTACAAAGTCCACTAGGCATTATGCCTAGGGTTAATTTTCATATATTTAAAAGGATAAAATACAATAAAGGAGGGGGACATAAACCTGACCTCCATAATGAGAAACCAGTTGGCCATCCAACCATGATGTCCAACTGGATCCGTAGTGCTATGGTGTGATAGACCTAAGATGGAAGCCCTGAGTCCTATTAGTAAGAGATAGGAACTTAGGCATACAAAAACAAAGTATAGTAAGCCTATGTAAACTATATAGGAAAGCATTAGGAGTCCTGTTGTTGCTAAGCTGGAGAGTTGATAATTAAACCTCCATGAGAAGCTGAAGTTACAATTAATGCAAATGTAAAATGCCCTAGTGGAGCTATACAAAAGGAAGTGAATTGTCTTCAATTTTTCGTTGCTTTTGGTTTGCAGTGCACAATTGAAGACAACTAAAGGGGCAGTCCAAGAGGAAGGCTGGAGCTGGTGTCTTTGCATATTAACCCTGACAGATGAGAGTGAGCACTGGCCTGTGTCTATGTATTTGAGAAGTCTGCTAATTGTTGATGTGTGAAGAAGGGCTAGGTCCGAATCCCTAGTTGGTATAACTTGTGCCTCAATCCCTGAAACCCAATGATGTTGTGTCTGCCTATTGAACTTGTCAGTAGAGGAGTGTCTTGTGTTCATCAAGCAAGTGGATTTGTTGAGGGCTAGTGGATAGATTAAAGAGGTTGACCATATCTGTTGTTGTAGGTAGGTCAAATGTTTTAGAGCTAGATCCTTAGGTGTATGTTGCAGTTGGTGTTGCTTAGGATGAAGAGGTAAGCTAGGGTGCATCAATTGACACCTCTTAGTAGGCTGAGCATGGTGAGTGATAATACCACACACTGAGATTGTATCAATTGATTGAAACTTGTGTTGGCATCAGATGTACCTGCAAAAAATAGAAACAAAGTTAGAGTAATGGGGTTCCTGTTTCAAGGTTTTGGGTGTTGGAGATAGGATTCTGTTTTGGACTATTTTGGGTTTAAGGGGGAGGGGGTTGTGGTATGGGTCTTTGAGTGATTAATGGTTATTTTGTGACTTCCCTTTGATGTCATGGAGTTAAAGTGATGAGGGTGCTGGGGGTGAAATAAGAAAGAGAAATAGAGATATGTGTTTAAGGTCTGGGGAGGGGGGGGGGTTAAGTGTGGTGTTGTAGAAGAAGGGGGTGACAGGGTATCCTTTGGGTTGTGCATTAGTGAAAAAAGTGATGAGAAAGATTGTAGCTAGGTCTGCTGCTGGTTGCAATGAAATGATGCATCTTAGGATTTCCTGTCTTCTCTCTTCATGGAAATGAGACATAAGTAATAAACCTGCAAAACCAAAAGAAATGTTAGGGAAAAATTGGCCATATCTGGTCATGTATTGGGGGGGGGGGGNGGGGTTGATGGATTTCCATCAGGTTCTTGTGTACACTAATGGAGGTTGAAGGAGATTTGTTGTGTGCTATGTCAGGTGCAGAGAATTGTACATAGTTGTCTAAGCTGTTTGAGTGACAATGAGCAGTGAACTGGGATTTCCAGCGTGGACTGGATGAAAAAATGTACTTGTGTATGTGGTTAGATGTGTGGTTAGTGTGAGTTGGGGGAGGGTGTGCTTGTGAATTGTTTTGCTGATAGTTGTGTATATGCCTGTAAGGGTTTAGGAGCTAAATTAGCCCTATGGTAGTCCAGTAGTTGGCTTTTGGAGATGTTGCTCCTATTATGGTATAACCTAAGTTTATGTTTTGATCCCAGGAGATTGAGATCATAGGATGGTACCACACCCTGGAACCATAGCATAGACTTAGGTGTTCCATGCAGAAAGTGCACCTTCAAAATAACAAACATTGTTAGAGAAAGAAGGAGGATCATTGTAGAAGTGTGGTGGATGGGTGTCTGTTTGGTGGGATATGAATGATGTTGGTCTTTTTGTGCCTGAAAGATGGGGTTCCTGTCTGGTCCAGCATGACTTGGCCCCTGATGTGTGATGGGATTTCAGCGAGGGCATTGAAATGTGTTATGTGTGGTAGCTCATGACTAAGCTTGGATAAGGAATCAGCAGGGCAGTTTGTTTCTCTATATGTGTGTGTGCAGATGATGTTTTCACACTGTTGGAACATGCTTTGAAGTTGTTGAAGCTGAATATGGATGGTCCATGGGGGTTTAGAGCATTTATTGATCCATTGGACTAGCAGGGAGGAGTCAAACTCCAGGTGAAGTTTGGTAAAATGCTTCTCAATGCATCAGTGAACTCCAAGAAGGGCAGTAGTGGTTTCAGCAAGTTTATTAGTTTCATTACCAAGAGGTGATGCAATGGCATGAATAAACTTGCCTAAGTGGTTCCTGATGATGACTCCAGCTCCAATTCTACCAGGGTTAGTGAGTGCACTACCATCACTGTTGATCTTAACAAAGGGAGGTTCAGGTTTGAGCCAGAGTACTTGCTTTGTGGTTGTGACTTGTTGAAGGTGCTCACTTAAACTATAAGTGTCATTCGAATTGGGAGGCCAATTGACTTGTGGGTAGGAGGATTTGAGAAGCAATAGGGCATCAGATTGGATTGCAAAAAGAACTCTAGTAAGAGATGAAGTTCTTGTCCCATACTTAGCTCCACACCTATTTTTCCAGAGGTTCCAACAAACAATCGTAGGGATGGTGTCAATGAACAGCTTGTGAACAACATTGTAAGGTTTTAATAACCACCACTTCATTAAGAGCACTTGGAGGGGTCGATTCTCTATGGTCAAGCCAGTAATTGCTGCAATTTTCTTCCAAACAGTTCTAGCAAAGGAGCCCCTACTGAAGATGTGGTTAATTGATTCTCCTTGTGGCTTGATGCAGCACACACACCTGGTGACAGTTGGATGACCAAAGGACACCACTCTATCATCAATATGTAGTTTGTTCCTAAGAGCTCTCCAAAGACAAAAGGACCATTTGAAAGGGATTTTGCTGTTCCATATTTTGGAATTGGAGAACAGTTGATGTCTCTTGGCTCTAACAACTTCCCAGGCAGAAGCACATGAAAAGGTTCCTAATGTGTGAGGGGTCCAAATGGCCTTATCTGAAAGGTGAGGGTTATAATGAATTTCTGTTTGGAGGATGAGAGGAATCATATGGGGGGGGGAGCTATATTGTTGAGCTTTTGTAGATTCCATTTCCCTTGTTCCCCAAATTTAGAGACTAAGATTCTTCCTGGCTTTGTACCACCAGTCCTGTGGTCAGCCAGAGGGCCTGTACCCATCCAGTTATCCCACCAAAAACTGATGGCTCCTGAGTGCAATCTCCAGTGAATGTGCTATTCCACTTCTTTCTTATTGATCATGAGTTTTTTCCAAATATGGGAACGGCCAGTATCCCATTTCTTGGAAACAGGATGGGATCTTTGGCAGTATTTAGACAAGAGGAACCTGCTTCATAGGGATTGAGAAGTTCTGAAGTTCCACCATTGTTTGAATTCCATGGCTTTACATACATCCTGAATTCTTCTGATTCCAATTCCTCCTTCTTTCAAAGGGTATGCCATTCTAGACCAAGAGGCCCAGTGATATTTGTTGCTGTCTTTCTCAACACCCCAGAAGAACTGTGCTGCTAGTTTTTCAAACTGAATTAGGATTGATTTAAGAGTAGAGACTGTTGAGAGCAGATGGATTGGAAGTGATTGGAGGACATGTTTGACTAATGTGACTCTGCCCCCATAGGAAAGAAGCTTACCCTGCCAACCCCTAATTATGCCTATAGCTTTAGAGATCAAGCTGTTTTAGTACATAATTTTCTTTCTTCCTATGTACAGAGGACATCCCGGGTATGTGATTGGAGACCCTTTCCTTGAGAAACCTGTGATCTGCTGGATCCTGCTGACATTGTAATGAAAGACATAGTCTGGGGTCATGAAATGGCTCTTTCTTTTGTCGATTTTCTAGCCAGAGGTGAGTTCATAATCTCCTAAGATTGTCATTATCTTTTGGAGAGAGGTTCTACAACCTGAGGTGAACATGATAATGTCATCAGCAAAGCTGAGGTGGTTGATTTGAGGTCCTTTCTTCTCCATGTAGAAGCCATTGAAGAACTGATCCTGAGTGAGATTATTAAGCATTCTAGACAGCAATTCAGCCCCAATGATGAAAAGAGTTGGTGCTAGTGGGTCTCCTTGCTTCGGACCTCTGGTGGATTTGAAAAAACCTTGTCTTGTGCCATTAACAATTACAGAGTATCGGTTGTTGGACATGGTTCTCCAAATCATGTCAACGGTCTCCTCACAGAAGCCCATCCTTCTGAACATGACACAGGTAAATGCCCATGAAACTCTATCATATGCCTTGGCCATGTCAAGCTTAATGACCACATTAGCACCTATGTTAGGTTTCTTGATGCCCTGCACAATTTCTTGTACAACCATTATGTTCTCAGATATGTTTCTTCCTCTATCAAATCCTGATTGGTTAGAGGAGATGATCCTGGGCAGAATAGGGGCTAGCCTGGTGCTGATTACTTTGGAAATGATTTTATTGAGGAAGTTGCTAAGGCTGATTGGTCTGAATTCAGTCACGGAGTTGGGAAATTCAACCTTGGGGAGGAGTACTAGACATGCATTAATCATATATCTAGGAATGGAACTGCCTCTGAAAAAGGCCAACATAAACATTAAGAAGGTCCATATTGATGATGTCCCAGCAAGATTGGAAGAACTTGCCATCCGCACCATCCTGACCTGCAACACTATTTGGGTTCATTGAGAAGACTATCTTCCTGAGTTCTTGAATGGTACGATCTCTGGTTAGCTGCTCATTATCTTCAGGGGAAATCATGTTTGGTATGCATTCAAGTAGATCATTTATTATTTGCCCTCCAGTTTTTGTGAACATATCCTCAAAGTATTCACATGCAGCATCACCAATTGCCTCATCACCTTGAATCCAGTCCGCATCTTCATTTTTGATCTCTTAGATGTAAAATTTCCTTTTCTTTCCCCTAATCAAACTATGGAAGTATTTGGTATTAGCATCCCCTTGTTTAAACTAGTGGAGCTGAGTTTTCTGCCTTAGAACTACTTCTTCAATTTTCAAGTGCTTTGTGTACTGAGCCTGAATTTCATGAAGAACAGTTCTGTCATCTGGATCATTGGAGAGAAGCCATTTTTCCTCTGCTTGCTTGACCTTGTGCTCAAATTCTTTGGGCAACTGGAAATTGACACCATATTGTTCTCTTGACCAGATACTTAAAGCTTTAGCAGTAGCTTTCAGTTTTTGATGGAAGATCCACATTGCATTGCCCAATACCTTTGAAGACCATACTTTGTTCACTAGAGGGATGAAACTCTGATTGTCAACCCAGCAGTTGAGAAACTTGAAGTATTTCTGTGGTTGTTCATTTCTAATATGAAGTTCCATAAGTAAAGGCGAGTGGTCTGAGCCAGCTGTTGCTAGGTGAGTGACTGTGGTAGTAGGGAATGAGGTTAACCAGTTGTCATTTGCCAATCCTCTATCAAGTCTTTTCAAAACAATAACACAGGGGCCCCTACCATTTGACCAGGTAATCCTTGGGCCATAAAATCCCAAATCAGTTAAACCACAATCCTCAATCATGGTGAGAAACTCTAAACTTTTATTCATTTGATATGGAATACCCCTAATTTTCTCTTCAACAGTATCTATCACATTAAAATCACAAATGACACACCAGGGGATAGAACAATTAGCAGCTTTGTATCTTAAGGAGTCCTAGAGGGGTCTTCTCAGCAGTGGTTTACATTTGGCATATACAACAGTGACTTGGAGAGGATCTGCAGCTTCAACATGTCTGTGCTCAATAGTCAATTGTTGTTCATCTTGGTCCAGAACTGTACCACTGGATTCCTGATCCCAGAATTCCAAAATTTTGTCATTTATGTTTGCAGCTGCATGGTGCATGGAGAGTTGGAGTCTGAAATAATTGAGGTGGTTTGATTGAAGAAATGGTTCAAGGATGGATATGAAAGAGACTTGGTGTAGTTTTTTCAGAATTTTGAGCCTCTCAATGGACCCAGAGGTTCTGATGCCTCTTGCATTCCAAATGATTGTACTAACCATTAAAAAGGTTGGAGAGATTTGTGGTTTGGTGGGACACTGTTGCTTCTAGCAACTTTAATTCTGGTAATTCTTGGAGAAGGTCCCATTTTGGTGTTGGCTCTTTGGGAAGGTCTAGTGTACTGATGAGAGGCTCCATTGATAGCAGTAACAAGAAGATTACAATGATGGTCTTCTTCACTCTGCTCACTAGTTTTAGGGTCATCTTCATATTCACCATTCATCTCATCTTCACAAGATTGGCCTGTATTCATCCTCTTGAGGTGAGTACCTATTGAGATGACATTCTTCAAGTACAGGTTCTAGAGGGTTCAAGTGGTGGTGGTGTTCTTCCTCATGTTGTTTTGGGGTATTGTTTGTTCTTTGTTATGTCTCAAGGCTGGCAGGGTTAGGTGCATTACTGGTGTTAAGCAATGGTTGTGTGAGGATTGGCTCATTTCTTGGATCAGTATGGAGATGAATTCTGTCAGCTTCCTCACTTGAATTTGCCCATGCCAATTCTGCATCTTTCACTTGTTGCTCAAATTCTTTTGCTTTTTGGAATATATCACCATATTCATTTCTGGACCATTTTCTCAAAGTAGTACTGACAGACTTGAGTTTTTGATGAAAGACCCACATTGGATTGCCTTTTACCTGTTGTTCCCAGACCTCTTTCACTAGTGGTAAGAACCTAGTATTTTCAACCCAAAAGTTGAGAAATCTAAAGTATTTCTGATAGTTTTCCTATCATACATGGAGTTCTAGGAGCAAGGGATTATGGTCTGAACCTGCAGAGGCTAGATGGGATATGGTAGTAGAGGGAAAAATAGACAACAATTGATCATTAACCATGCCCCTATCCAACCTTTTCTAGACTATAGAGCATTGGCCATGACCATTGGACCAAGTGTACCTAGTTCCATAGTAACCAAGGTCCACAAGACCACAATCTTCAATCATACTTAAAAATCCAAACTCTTGTTGATGTGATAAGGAAGTCCTCCAATCTTCTCACTGACTGATGCAATAACATTGAAATCCCCAATTACGCACCAGGGGTTGGTGTAAGAGGATGCTTTGTGCCTCAAAGAATCCTAGAGAGGTCTTCACAGAACAGGTTTGCACTTTGCATACACCACTGTGACATTGAAGGTATTATCAGTGGCTACATGTCTCATATCCAAGGATATTTGTTGGTCATAATGGTCTAATATTGTACCAGAGAACTCTTTATCCCAGAACACCTAGATCTTATTGTTGATGTTAGAAACAACTTGATGCATGGACAACTGGAACTTGAAGTGGCTGAGGTGTGAAATGTCAAGGAAGGGTTCAAGGACAGCAATAAAGGAGAGATGGTGAATTTGCTTTAGGATTCTGAGTCTTTCAATGGCTCCAGAGGTCCTAATACCTCTCACATTCCAAATGATTATACTAATCATTGGAACTTGAAAGGGGATTTATGGTTTGGTGGGACACTGTTGCTCCTGGCAACTCTGCTTCTGGTAAGTCTGGGAGATGGCCCCATTTTGGAATTGGATATTTGGGACTGACTATGTTCCTGAATAGGTGCTCCATTAATTGCAGTAATGAGTAGGTCGTAGTGTTGTTCCTCTTAGCTCTCATATCTACTTTCAGCTTCATCATCACAGTCACTACCCATTTCATCCTCAGATATGATTGGCCTGTATTCATCCTCCTGGGGGGAGTATCTATTGAGAGGACATTCTTCAAAACCCACTTCAAGAGGGTTCAATTGGCTGTCCCTTGTATCTGTGGGAATTGTCAGTTCTTGAGGGTCAGTAGTATTCTTCTTAGTGATTGGGGTAGATGTGAGGGCATCTTTGGATAGGAGGGGTTGTGTGAGAATTGGATCAATTCTTGGGTCAGTGTGGAGAGGGGATTTGATAGTTGGTTCGTGGCTGGGATTATTGAGTGAATGCAGATCCTGGCAAGAGTTTTTGGATTTTTCAGGGGGTTCATTAATGGAAATTCCATCCTATTTTTTCATTGCTTTTCTCTTCTTTTGACTAGGTTTATTCTTGGGTTTGGGAGATTGCAGGTTAAAATCAGCAATGGCAGGACCTTCTCCTTTTAGCAGTCTTTTCACCTGATCATCATTTTCCTCTGGCATTTCCTCCTCATAACTGAGTACCTCATATGGGTCAGTACCTTTTTGTGTAACATTGTGGGCAGTAGTTGGTGTTGATTGTGGCAAAGTAGTTGCAGGGGTATTATAGTCTATCCTAGGGTCATTCAAATGTGCTGAAGCACACTCATGCAGAGCATGAGGAAACCCCTCCCCTTTGGATACCCCTTCCTGCATATTAGTAGGGTTCTCCTGAACATTCTCCAATCCTCCAATAGCTTCATGAGATACATTCAGAATAAGAGGGGATTGGGGGTGGGTACATTGATTCTGTGCACTAGATCAGTGCCAGAGGGAGAGCCCAATGGATTTCAGGAAGGATGTTTGTTTGGGTACCTGAAGTTGCTCCAGTACCTGCAGCACTGTGATTTGGTTTTGGTACATAAACTTGTTGCTTCTTTTTGTTGATCTGAGAGTTTCCCTTAAAATTCTCTCTCCTTTGGATTTTCCACTCATCTTCTTTGATGTTTGCCTCAGTTCTGTGGTGTTGTACTGCTCTGTGGTGTTCCTCTAGCTGTTGTGTTATTGGTTGTTCATTAGTTGTGCCTGTTGCTAGGTCCTGAGGTTTGGTTTTTTGCTGTTTGGTGGGGTTTGGGGCTTCTTTGCTGGGGTTCTGGTTAGAGGATTGGGGGTCATTACTGGGGGTTGTTTCTTCTCTTCTTTTCTGGTTCAGAACATCTTTAAGCTTCACTTAACATGCTTGAACTGTGTGGCCCTGGTGTCTGCAGTAGTTATAGTATGAAGGGAGGTCTTCATACTGAATCTCTAGCCATTTTCCATCTCCATTAACATCTTTATCATACCCCAACCATACATGACTTGGTCTTCCCTTTGTAAGGTCAATTTGCATTTTTACCTTAACTACACTGCCTCTAATCTTCTGGAAAGAGGCTAGGTCAAGGAACAAAGCTTTGCCAATAGGAGAAAACAATGGGGATATTATCTCCATGTAATAAAGATGCCAGGGTAACTCTGGAATAATTATCCAAGTAGGAATAATAGGAGAGTCCTCATGTGGTTTGAAAACAGGATTCCATGCCTCAAGTTTCATCATTTGGCCCTGGATGTACATGAATTGCTTGGTCCAGACAGTTTCATGGTCATATTCATTATCAAGATCGATGTAAACTATCTTGGCATTAAATTGAGCAATCTTTACCCCCCCCCCCCCCCCCCCCCCCCCCGCTGAGTTCAATCTGAGCTATAAAGCTCTTTCTAATAATCTCCATTCTTGGCGTGGTGTTTAAGAATTTACCTACAACAGTGAATTTGCATCTGTCTGCAAATTTGACCATGTAGTCCTTTCTTTTGAAGATAACAGCAGGCTTCCCTTGCTTTGTAGTGATGATAGGAGGTGTGAATTGGATAGGGGTAAGTTCAGCTTCATGCCTTGCTCTCAATCTATTGGCAAATGAGTGTTTCATAGTAGGAGGAGGGGGTGGGGTTGCACTGGTTTGAGGTTTAGAAAAAGTGTTACCAGGCTGAGATTTTTTGGTGGTGATTATTGAAGCTGGATTTAACTGAGGAGTGTTATGACCTGCTTTTTGGGCTGACATCTCTGTGGGCTTTGGTTGTGGTGTCTGTGACTTATTGTTATATTTTGGCTTCTCAAAGTTTGATGATATTTGCATGACAGTATTGTTAGGCAGTTGGTTAAGTACCTGAGTGTTGGATTGTTGGGAAATGGTTAACTTGGTGGGAATGGTCTGATTCTGATTTTGATCCTTCATTGAGTCATTTGGAGTAGCAGTATTTGTTGATGGAATCTGAGCATCTTGGATTGGAGTTGAAGATCCCTGGACAATCTGGACCTCAGCACAATGATTTTGGGCAACTGAACAGTGAGGTAGCAAGGGGTTATTCATATTTCTGAGAAGTTCTTGAGAATTGGTTGGAGCAGCATGATTCACCTGGGTTTTAGAGAGTATTGGAAGGGCATTAGAACGCAATGGAGCTATAGAATTAGACTTGGCAATAGGTCGAACATTCTGGTCCAAAATAGTGCTAAGATCACAAAATTGTAATGTTGTGGGGAATGACTCGATGGAAATTTGGTTTGTTGGTTGGAAATCCATCTCCTGACCACCACGATTGGTTTGGCATTGGTTTTGAGCCAATTGGGATAGGGGATCACCTTTCCTGGCCAGTTGAGGAAGAACTGGACAGTTGGAAAATTCAGAGGAAACAATTGGGGAGTTGGATTGGCCTGAAACTTGGATAGAAACGTTCTCCTGAACCTCAAGAACATTTTGGCATTGGCCATGAATCGATTGCCATTGCCTACCACCATGCCCGGCCACCTGTGGAAAAACTGGAGCTTTGGAATGGTGGGGAGGGTCATTGGGGGTGTTGGAATGGGTTGAAATTTTGCACAACTATTCATTTTGATTTGGAGAATGCATTGGAATCAAGTATGGGCCACAATTTGGTCCAGAAGAGGTAGGAGCATTTCGTCGAACAGTTGGGTACCGGTGACATTCAGCTTCCATGGATTGTAAAATTGAAGCAATTGAAGAACACCCATGTGAAATTGATTGGTCTAACAGGTTCTCCTGAGCAAGGCGATCATTTTGGTACTAATCATTTCCATTTTGAACGGCTGGAACACCAGCTCCGGCCATTTCCATTTCACCGGTGATTTGGAGAAGATCGGAGGGAACGATTCTGACGGTGGAAGCAACTAAAGTTTGGTGGGGGGGTGCGTGATAAAGTGGAGAACATTCTCCATGGATTGGAATAACAATATTTGACCCACAAATCGCTTGGGAAATTTTAGAACCTCCCAGGCGATTTTTATGAACAGTGATCGCAGCACCAGATTGGAGATCTATTCCGATTGGGAATGAATTTTGGATTGAGGTTTTTTGGGGAGGGTGCGCAATTACTTGGCGCACATTTTGGTGGTGGTCCGGCGGTTTTCCACCGGTGGAGGAAGGAACAGTGGCCATTTGACCACTGCCAGCGGTACTGTAGCGGAAATCACAATGTACGGAGAGCTTTTGATTTATTTTCGGCGTTGTTGAGCAAATGGGGTGCGGATGGGGTTTTTTTTTTTACCAAATCCACTAGGGGAGGTGCCTAGGGCTAGTTTTATTTATTTATAATAAATTAAAATTACAAAGAGTCTATGTTGTCCTATTAAGACTGGGACTATAAGCAATTGAAATAACATAATAACTATTATCAAAATTGGGCTTATGAATCCCAATAATGATATCACCGAATGGAATACTACTAGTATAATCTAAGAAATTCGAAACTAAAACTAGCCACAGTAAATGATGATAATGTCCAATCAGGACATGAATCCGCTGATGAAGATCCCTGCTACTTGTACTGCGTAGCCATAATGCTTTTGTTGATGAAATATACCAAACCAGAGTGTCCATAACATTTGTACTACCCGACCTCGCTGCTTGCATTACACCTATGGATGAGTCAACCTCATCATACATGATGCTGCCTCAAAAATGCATATTTGTCTTGTTATGTCCTTTTCCATCATTTGAGTCCTTCCTTAGCGTGTCTCTACATTCCCTAGGTTGCCTCCCAATGTACATAGTACATCGTACTAATACCACCATTAAGGAGTTGGTCCAGGAAAAATGCAAATTCACGCTATACTGTATTGTTGTGTATACTGCCTCTTCCCTCCATTCTATGTTAATCTTGTGTGTTGTTGTCCTTTGATGCACCTTTCTGTTAGCTTTTTCCATTTCCCTCTCCAACAGCTTAGCCACATTGTTATTAGACAGTACACAGCTGTGTGAACCAACTGCTTTCGTCTGATTGCCTGACTCCCTGTATACCTTCCTTCATACAAAAACTTCTGCCCTGTCGTGCTGTGTACTGTTTTGTTATGTTCTGTGTTATCTTGTGATTGAGTTGTGTGTTGGACTGTTGAGGTGTTATCCTCATGTCTAATTTCTAGTCCAACTCCTCTCCATGCTGCTGATCTCTCTTGACAGGAGGTCGTGCCAATTCTACACATGATCTTCAAAGCAAATTTGATCTCCATTGTGTCTATGCCTATTTGTAACTTTCTCTCAGTGGATTAAGTTCAATGCACTGATACCACAACTTGAGATTTCATCCACATAAGAGGCCTAGACATTCGAACTGTATCCATTATTTCCAGCATTTTATTTCGTTCATTTTCAATCCCTTGTTGCCTGTGTTGTGTTATAAAAGCCCGACTCCCTGTTTCACCTGTCATTGGGGTGTTCTTTTGTTTTGTTTTATACTTGTCAACACTTCTCCAAGTAAACTCACCTGCAAAAAAGAAAATTATTTTAGTATAAAAAACCTTTTATGTTCTCCTCCAGCTGGATTTGAACATAAAGGGCTGCTGTGAACGCTCCAGTTAAACTTTCCTCCTCGCTCCCCTTCCTTGCCTAGTTTATTGCAAGTTTCACCCTCAAGTATGGATATTGCATCTTGTCTAGGTTCACCAGTCTTCTTCCTTGTTGATCAAGTTCAATAAAACAGTGGCACTCCATGAAGCCAGTATCCAAAGCATAGTTAGCCAAATAATCTGCTACCCTATTGGCTTCTCTAAATATATGTTTCACTGTTATATTCATTCTGCTCATTAGTATCTTAATCTCCTCTACAATTTCAGAGATAGCCCATGGTATCTTCCACTCTCCAGTTATTACCTTTTGCAGCAGCATAGAATCTGTGTTTAGGTCAACTAGGACATAGTCATTTGCTAAATAGAAATTCAGAGCTTCAAGGATTTCCCTTGCCTCAGCTACTGTGTTAGTTCCTTCTAGTATCTCCTTTGCACATGCATATAATACATCCCCATCCTCATTTCTCAATACAAATCCAATCGAACTTCTACCTGGATTGCCGCTCGATGCCCCATCTGTGTTCACTTTAATACACCCTCGATTAGGCAGCTCCCATAACAACTTAGTGTATTGCAACTTTGGTGTGTATTCTTCCATCTTCTTGAATAACTCTGGCCATCTATGAGGAGGATTTTGCAAACTAGGCTTTCTTAATTTGACAAGTGATTACATTGTCGTGGAAACTTCATAGATCACCCTGTTAACTGTCACTGCATCTCCATATTTATACACATTTCTTCTCTTCCACAATTCCCAAACTATCACTGGTGGTAGTGCTTGCATAAATGGCTTCAACCTCTGTACAACTTCAGCATTCCAACACTTTATTATTGCTTGATGAAGATTGATCCCTTCGATTGAGATTCCAGCATTACCAAGGAAGTACTTCCACACTGTCCTAGCAGCAGTAGATATGTAAAAAACATGTTGTATGGACTCTTCACTTGGTTCTACGCAACACCAGCACTTCGATGCCATTTGATATCCCAGTCTTCGATAAAAATCATCCAATGGTAGCTTATTTTTCCAGAGTTTCCACATAAAGAAACTGATTTTGAAAGGCAGTCCTTTCACCCAAATGTTTCTATATGCATTTCCAGGTTCCTGCCTTTTTCTCAAGTAGTTCCAAGCAGTTTTTACAGTGAAATCTCCTCTCGTATCCAACATCCACACAGGTTTATCAATGCTCGCATCCATAACTGGTGACTGAATATTTTCCAAGATATGTGTAGCTAACTCTTCTGGTAAGATTTGCCTAATTCTTTCTTCATCCCAATGTCGATCTTGAACAACATCATATACGTTATGTATTGTCTCATCACAATAAAAGTCTGGGGGAGTGACAAAATATAAAGATCCTAATCCTGTCCAATTGCCGAACAAAAATAAAGCAGACCCCATCCTTGGTTTCCATAGAATCAGGTGTTCAACTAGTTCCCTACATTCTATCATCTTTCTCCATATGTGTGAACCTTCTCTCCAGGGGACTATCAATGGGTTTAGTTTTTTGCAATATTTCTGGCTAACAAATGAACTCCATAGGCTAGGTTTTGTCCTAAAATTCCACAACAATTTGCAAAATAATGCTGTGGATATATCGTGCAATGACCTAAAACCAACATCACCCTCCTCATATGGTAAACATAATGTACCCCACGATGCCCAGTGCCTACTCGCAACCCCAACACAATTGCACCAAAAGAATTGAGCAAAAATATTGTGCAATCTATTTATCACATATGGTGGGGGATTCAGAGCTGACAAAAGGTGAATAGGCATACTTTGAAGTACATTAGTTATAAGCACAACCCTTCCTCCAATTGACAACAATTTTCCTTTCCAGTTTGCAACTTGTCCATCACCTTATTAATCATAGGTTGATAGTAGTCCATCTTCCTTCTAAGATAGAATATTGGACATCCAAGATATGTGAATGGGAAGTCTTGCTTGAGAATGCCTGTGATTCTCAGCATCTTGTCAATCACCTCTGTACTGGCAGAATCATGCAAGTAAATGGCTGATTTGCTTCTATTAATAAGCTGCCCAGATGCCGATTCATATGTTGTTAATACATGCGTAATTAACTGGAGAGATGTGGTATCTGCTGAAGAGAAAATTATTTTGTCGTCTGCATACGCTAAGTGGTTTATTTTAGGACTCCATTTGGGCAGTCCAAATCCACAAAATTTCCTGTTCCTATGCAGATCATTAAGGACCCTCGACATAGCTTCAGCAGCTAATATGAATAGAGCAGGGGAAAGTGGATCGCCTTGTTTCACTCCTCTTGTTGAATGAAAAAACCCATGAGATTTTCCATTGATCACCACACTATACCAGTTGTTTGCCACTATCCCATAAATCAAACCTATAAATCTCTCTCCAAATCCCATCTTTCTCAAAATCTTCGTTAAATACAGCCATGACAGTCGATCATAGGCATTGGTCATGTCCAGTTTGATCACTATGTTTGGGCTAGCCTTGGTTCTCAACCTTATGTCTGTGATTATCTCTTGTGTTAAGAGAATATTTTCAACTATGCTCCTTTCTTTTACAAAACCAGCTTGCTCGACAGATATTATATTTGGTAATATGCTCACCAACCTTTCGTGAATTACCTTTGAAATCACCTTATTGGCAAAGTTGCTTAGACTAATTGGACGCATATATGAAAAGGATACAACTTCCTTCTTTTTTGGTAATAATACTAGGTTGGTGTGAGTTATATATCTGGGCAGTGTATGTCCGTTAAAGAAAGCTCTTACCATGTTTATAATATCCTCACCAACTATTTCCTAGCATGCGTGGAAAAAACACCCCGTAAACCCATCCGGGCCCCCTGCACTTTCACCATTTAATCCATAAACAACATCTTTAACCTCATCCATTGTAGGTTGTTGAATTAATTCTTCATTCTGACTGTGTTCTATCATCGAGGGTACATGTTCCAGTATGCTAAAATCAGTAGGCATCTTTTCTTTATGAAATTGTTTTTGAAAGAAATTGACTGCTTCAGCAGCCATATCTCCAGACTCTTCCAACCAAACACCAGAATCATTTTGTATTCTTCTTAACTGTAGCCTCTTCCTTCTCCCGTTCACTTGTGCATGAAAAAACTTCGTGTTTCTTTCTCCATCTTGGAACCAAGACATACCCGACTTTTGTTTCTACACCTAAATATCGTATCAATTCAGCTTGAATTTTGTGAAGTCTTTCTCTGTTTTGAGCAGTAGGATTCCTCTCAAATTCAGCGTCATGTACCATGACCACCTCTTCAAGACTTGCTATTTTTTGGAAAATATCACCATAGGTCACCCTACTCCATATAGTTAAGGCCTTTTTTAATTTCTGCAGCTTATGATTAAATATGTAGAATGGATCTCCCACAAAGTCTGCCTTCCAATTCATTCTTACAACCTCCTTGAAGGTCTTATGTTTCGTCCAGAAATTAAGAAACTTAAAAGCTTTCTTAATTGGTGTAACCACATCAGAACATGTTAACAACATTGGACTGTGATCAGATCCAATCTTAGAGAGGTGAGTTACCTCAAGCCCAGGTAATATCTGTTGTAGTTCCATATTAGTCATACAACGATCCAATCTTTTGAATATACAATCATCCCCAGCTCTCCCATTCCACCAAGTAAATATACTCCCCTTAAAGCCTAAATCAGTAAGATTACAGGTATTCATGCAATGTCTAAAGTCATTCACTTCATTAATTGACACAGGTAGACCCCCATACTTCTCCTCCTTATCCCATATGACATTGAAATCACCTCCAACTAGCCAAGGTAAAGTCATGTCTCTAGCCAAATAATACAAACTGTCCCAAAGCTCTATTCTTTCAATAGCATCACATTTCGTGTATGTCTTAATGACTGTAACTGGTGGGTTGTGTGGCCTGCTCCAACAAAATGTGTCCAGTTTCCATCTGGTAGCTGCTAGTTCGATCTTAAGTACCTGTGCATTCTGTGTTGTACATAGGTTGTGTCCAGTGTCATGTGAAATGTCGAACCTTGTTGGTTGTTGACTGGTGTTAATGCACTCTAGCAGTTGAAACATGATGCTCAAAGTCTATCATAGTGGCTTGTCCTTGTTGTTGTCTCTCATACTTATGCATGTCACCTTTCCTTCTTCCAGGAAATGAGCACTTAGTGCTAATACCACCCATGGAAGTTGTAATGAGTAACAAGGTATGAGTACAGTATCGGTTCCTGCATAAAAAGAAAATAAGGTTAGTATAAAATGTGTTCTCCTTGTACTCCTCCCACAGGATTTGTACAACTTGAACACATGATCTGTTAACTGCCCTGCATTTCCTTATCTTCTTATTTCTGAGTGTTCCCATATTCATGTGGCTTGTATTATACCTCTACTGTCCTAATACCCCTTGATCTAATAACTCCTCTCTTCCACATTGTCCAATTCGATTAAACATTCTGGGCAATGCATTCTTTCTTTTCCTTCTTCTGATAACCCTTGCCTTTCTTCCTCTATCCCCTAAGCAATGGGTTTCATATCCTTCCCTCCCATATGTCCAATTCGATTTAACTTTCTGGACATTATTCTTATTGAATAGTATTTTCCGACCTCTGTGTTTTCTTTTCTTTCTTTTGTTTGGAGTCCAAATGTGGACTCCAAACAACTACACCAATCGATTGAACCAATGAACTCTAATCCAGCAAGTTCATCAACCTTGTTAACATTGCATTTGAATCTCTTAGCATGGCCTCTTCTACACATTGGCATCACACCCCCGGACTGAGCATGACACCATGTTGATACCACTGGGAAGTGCCATACAAATCTCCAAAAGCTTACAAGCACAAGTTCAAGCCTGCTTTTCATATTTGGACTTTTCATCACAATGTAATGTTGCACCATCCATAACTTGCTTCTTCTTAAACTTTTGTGCACTATCAAGATAGTTCCAGTGTACCTTAACAACACACAATATAAAACCAACCAACAAAGATTAGAAGATAGGTGTAGGATCAAATCATATAGTGCCATTCTGACCCTAAAGTTGTGTATTTGAGATTTGTCTTGATAGAGTAACCTCATCCCTGTACAAAGTAGTTCAGATAATGATTGCAACTCTGATGAACCTTTTACAAAGACACTGTCACTTGAAGAAAGAACTCCACAATGAGCATGATAACATGCTAATACCACTGGAAAATCATTCATCAAGTTCCAGTTAATAGTAAAAGATTCTGCCATTATAACGATGGTTGTCTTCATTAATCAGGTTCCTTCCTCTTGGCTATCCTAACTCGTAGGTTAGGAATTTGAAATTTGTCCATATTGATTAAAGTCTTCCCTTCTGATGGTAGTTCCTGAAAAGAATGGAATGTTATTGTACCTGCAAAAGAGAACACAAGGTTAGCTAAAAAATCTGCGACTTTGTTGCCTTCCCTCAGAACATGTTGGAATATCACATTATAACAACTCTTTATCTCCTTGATTCTCCTCACTTCAGCCCCAATGCACCAAGGTGTATCCCATTCATCATCAATGATCTTCCTCATCACCAGTGAATCAATTTTAATAATCAAAGGATGCAGTTGCCTCTCCACACAGTATGTCAAACCCTCAACGATTGCCTTTGTTTAAGCTACAATGTTTGTTGTCTTTCCTATCTCCTTAGCCTTAGCATACATTAAGTCACCTTCATGATCTCTAACACAAAAACCACACGAACCAGGACCAGGATTTCCCCTTGATGCTCCATCTGTGTTACACTTATACCAACCTTCATATGGAGATTTCCATGTGACTTTCTTAGTAACTACAACTGGCTTGTAATTTTCAAATAACCTAACCATTTCTGGCCACAGTACTGGAATTTTCTGCAACCAAGGATACCTCACCTTTGATAAATAATGCAAAGTTTTATTAACTTCATGGATCACTCTATTACAGGACACTGCCCCCCATGTTTCATTGTGTTCCTTCTCTTCCAAATCTCCCATAGAATCACTGCAGGAGCAGCTTGAAACAAAGGCTTAAGCTTAGGATAACACTTTGCATTCCACCATTCCCTTATAACTTGATGCACCTGTATTAAGTTAATGACTAGTCCAGCAGGATGTATAAATGAGTTCCAAACTTTCTTAGCAGTATCACTTGTCAAGAACAAGTGCTGAAAAGAGTCTTCTTGTGTTGGCATGCAGCACCAACACTTAGACACCACCATATAACCCCCTATCCTCCATAAATCATCAGTAGGAATTTTTCCTTTCCAAACTCTCCATAAGAATAATGATATTTTGAAAGGTAACCCTTTAGTCCACAACTTTGCAAATTCTGGATTCATTGGTTCCCTATGTCTCAACATTTTCCAAGCACTACTGACTGTGAACTTCCCTGAAGGTGTAGGCATCCATCTTGGAATATCCCATGAGTCATTGGCATCGACATAATCTACCTCATGTCTAATATGATCTGCAATCTCTAGTGAGAATGTTTGATCCAAAAGTGTATCATCCCATCTTTCTCCAGTTCTCAACTCAGCAACTTCTTGTAACCCTTCATTTATTGGAAATTCTCCAGGCGGTACATGATATAGAGCCCCTAGCCCAGTCCAGTTCTCATGCCATACATTAGTAGAACCTCTATTCATCTCCCATAAGATTTCATGCTCCACCTTCTCTCTTGCCTCTAACATCTTCCTCCAGAAATGTGAACCCTCTCTAAATTGAACTACTGTAGGTAATTGTTTCTTGCAATATTTATTCCAGATATAGTTGGCCCATAAAGATTTTGATGTTCTAAACTTCCACCATAAATTTGCTAACAGTGCCTTTGAAACATCACTCCAAGACCTAAAATCTACCCCTCCTTCCTCCTTAGGTAGACATAGATTCATCCACTTTGTCCAGTGCCTACTCCTACCTTCTTCCTTGTTACTCCAGAAAAATCTTGCAAATGTTTTATGGAGATGATCTATAACATTCTTAGGTGGATCAAGTACTGACAATATGTGTGTAGGCATACTTTGAAGTACACTTGATATCAATGTAGCCTTTCCTCCATAAGATAACAATTTCCCTTTCCAAGAATGCAACTTTGCCTTAACTTTCTGGATCAAATCATTATAGTACATCTTTCTTCTTCTGGTATAGAAAATTGGACATCCAAGGTAAGTAAATGGAAACCTACCTTTCGAAAATCCAGTGATAGTAGCTATTGCATTTACCAATTCTCCTGCTTCTTTTGCATGCATATAGAATGAGCTCTTTTCCTTGTTGATCAACTGCCCTGAAGTGTACTCATATGATGTCAAAACATCTATAATTTTCTAAAGTAAATAAGCATCAGCAGATGCAAAGATGATAGTATCATCTGCATAGGCTAAATGATTCAATGGATCACTCCACTTTGGCATTCCAAAACGTCTAAACTTCCTATCCTCAAACAGCTTGTTCAATGATCTGGATAATACTTCAGCTGATAAGATGAACAAAGCTGGAGAAAGAGGATCACCTTGCTTCACACCCCTTGTTGGATGAAATAATCCAGAAGCTTGTCCATTAACCATGATTGAATACCAGTTGTTAGCAATTAGGTTCCAGACCATGTTAATAAAGCATTCTACAAATCCCATCTTCCTTAGCACATGCATCAAATATTTCCAAGACACCCTATAAGATGCCTTAGCCATATCTAATTTGATCACAACATTGGCAAGCTTGACTCTCAATCTTATATCAGTAACAATCTCTTGAGTCAACAAAATATTTTAAAAGATACTCCTTCCCTTGACAAAACCTGATTGGTTTGAGGATATTAGTGAAGGCAGTATCCTTTACAGTCTATCATGGACCACCCTCGAGAACACCTTATTAATAAAGATTCACAAACTGATTGGTCTTAGATCTGAAAAAGTTTGAACATTAGGCTTTTTAGGCAACAAAACAAGGTTAGTGTGTGTTATAGATTTAGGCAGAGATGTTCCTTCATAAAACATAACTAATATCCTATGTATATCTTCTCCCACAATACTCCAGCATACTTGAAAGAACAAGCCAGAAAAACCATCCGGACCACTTGCACTTTCACTACTTAATGCAAACACAACATCCCTTACTTCCTCCTTGGAAGGCAGCCTACATATTTCAAGATTCTGCTCCCTAGTCACCATACAAGGCACATTGTCTAGTAGCTCAAAGCTTGTAGGATCCCCCTCCATAGTAAATTTCTTCTGAAAGAATTCAACTGCAACCTTGGACAATGTTTCTTGGCTTTCAAGCCATGAACCCTCACTATTCTGTATTCTTTTCAGTTGTAACTTTTGTCTCTTACCATTAACACAATTATGGAAGAATCTTGTATTTCTATCACCTTCTTCAAACCAATTCATGCCTGCCTTTTGCTTCCAGTAAATTTCCTCAATGCTCAAGTACTTCTTCAACTCATCTTGAGAATATTGAAGGACTATTCTATTCTCTATTGAAGGATCTTCCTCAAATAACATCTTCTTGATTCTAACCACATCCTCCCTTATAGCTAGTTGTTTAAAAATATCTCCATACGTTAGTTTACTCCACTTGGAAAGAGCAATTTTAACCCTCAATAGGTTGAGCATAGTAGATGCTAATACCACCCAGTGAGTTTGCACCAATTGATCCAAGAAAGAGAGATCTATTTGCGTACCTTCAAAAGACAGAAGAAAGATTAGTTCAAAAAAGGCCCTGCTTCCAGGTTTTTAAAACTGAAAGCAGGATTCTGCCTAGGGTTGTTTTAGGTGGGTGGGGGATTTGCTTGGGTGGATAGCTTTGGAGAATTGGTTATTGTTGTTTGGATCTGATTGGATATGGTGAAGGAAGTGGTGATGTTGGGCTGGGGTGTTTTTTAGAGTGATTGTGTGTAAGTTCTGTATGGGAGAGGGTATGGTGATGAAAGGGAAGGGGGTTTCAGGGATGCACTTGGGTTTTGCATCATTGGGTACTGAAGAGAAGATCACAACTGGGTTTGTTGCATTTTAGATTGAGAGGATGCCTGTGAGTGATCCCTGTCTTCCCTTATCATTCAATTGGTATTGGCATTCCATTGTGACTTATCCCTTTGGATATGCCACAAGCTTTGTTCTAATTAAGGGGGCTTGACCTGCAAGAAAACAAACACTGTTAGGGAGGAAGTGGGCTTTTTTGGTTGTTTTGTTGGTTCTTTTATTCCTGTGAGGTTCCTGAGGGCTTGTATATGGGGAAATGGATGTGATGATAGAAGGTGCTAAGTGAATTTAGGGTGGGACAAGGTTGTGGGGGATGCTGACTAGTCATAGGGGTGAAGAGTAATCTAGGAAGCAATTCCTTTCTTTGATCAGCAAAGGGGACAGGATTAGAGATAGGGGAAAAACTGGAGCAGGTAACGATGCAGTGACAGTTTGTGTGAGGGAAATGTGAAAGATTGGGTAGGGTTCTAGGGAAGAAGGGGGTGGCAGAGATCCATTTGGTTAGTGCATAAGGGGTTCTAGGGGTGGAGGTTGTAACTGGGACTGTTACATTTTTAGAGGTGAAAGGAAAGTACTTTATGGACCCATGTCTTCTTGCCCTAGTTATTTGTTGCCTTGCCTTGAGCATTGGGCATATCACATGAATGGTGTGAGTATTCATGGTATATTTCCATTGTTGGGCAGAATGTTAGTGTTCCTGCAAAAAATAGAAGTGGATTAGTTAAAACAGGGGGTTGGATTGGATCATTGTTTGCTTTTTTATGTGGGGCAGTCAGTTTGTTATGTAGATTGGTGCATGGGGTGTGACTTCTATTGATTGGATTCATGGGATTAAGGGTGTGAGGCAGCGAGTCTATGTTCTTGCAGTGGACAGGTGCAATGGTAGGGTAGCTCAAGGTAAAATTGGTATTAAGGGTTCTGGATTCATGGTGATGGTGTGTTGTCTTGGTGTTTGGGTTCTTTCGACAGGTTTGTGTGCTATGGTTGAGTGACTGGGGATATGTGTAGTTGCATTTTTTTGAGAGGGGGTATTCCCTCTGGGAATGAGTGTTCTGAATGAAGATTCCTGGACTCATATGAACTATATTAATTCTTTGATATGGTCTCAGGAGAATGAATTTAACTAATACCACACCCTGAGAACATAGCAAGGAGTCAGCTTGTTCATATTGGGTCAGTACCTGCAAGAAAACAAAGAAAGTTAGTGAGGGAAGCTTGTGGCTGGTACTGTGATTGGCTACTTTGTTTGGCTGTTGGGATACCCTGCTACATTGGAACTTATCAATCATGGATATGGGGGGAGCTGGAGCATAGTTGGTGGGAATATGATCTTCTTGGTGTGTTTTTGTCTGAAGGCTAGGGTATTTTGTTGATCCATGATGATTTGGCCTCTTATATGTGGAGGGAGGTTAGCATTGGTGCTGTAGTGGGTTATGGAGGTAAGGTCGTGGCTGAGTTTAGATAGGGAATCTGCAGGGTAGTTGGCCTCTCTATAGACATGAGAGTAGATAATGTCCTCGCATTGTTGGCAGAGTTCCTTTATGCTCTGAAGAAGCATGTTGCGAGTCCAGGGGGGTGCTGCGTTTCTGGTTAACCATTGGATAAGGAGTTTGGAGTCAGCTTCCAGGTGAATTTTTTTGTGGCCATTTTCAATGCACCATTTGATTCAAAGCCTGTCAGCTTCTGCCTCAGCCAAGTTATTGGTGCCTTCTCCCAAGGGGCTTGAAATTGCATGAATGAGATACCCATGGTGATCTCTAATGATCACCCCTGCTCCTATCTTTCCTGGGTTGCCCAAGGCAGTGCCATTTGAGTTTATTTTGACATAGCCCGGGTTTGGTTTTTGCCAAATCACCTGTTGTACGCTTGAGTAATGCTGTAGGGATGCAGTGGTTGAATACAAGTCAATCCAGTTGATTGGCCACCTGGTTTTGGGGTAGATAGTTCTGAGAAGCAGGAGAAGGTCTGATGTAATGGAAAAAAGAGTTCGAGTAACATCTGATTTCTTCCCACCATATTTGGCAGCACACTTGTTCTTCCACAAGTTCCAGCAAATGATTATTGGCATCGAGTCTAGGAGCAGCTTTTTGACATTGTTACTTCTCTTTTGTAGCCACCATTTCATTAGAGAAATTCTAAGAGGTTGGATGATGGTGTGAATGCCAACAGGTGCATTGAAGTGTTTCTAAATGATTCTGGCAAACAGTCTTGAGCTAAAGATATGATCAACAGTTTCAGCAGCAAAGATTGTGCAGCATGCACATTTACTAACACTGGGGGGGTCCAAAGGTGGCTGTTCTATCATCTGTGGGAAGTTTATTTCTGAGGGCTTTCCATAAGCAAAATGACCATTTAAAAGGGATGTGCTTGTGCCAAATCATCTTGTTAGTTAGTAAGAATTGCTTTTTTTCCCTGACTACTGACCAAGCTGAAGCACATGAGAATTCTCCAGTGTTGGTGGGGCTCCAGATTGCTTTATCAGGGATTTGAGGGTTGTAGTGAATTTGGACATGCAGGGTCTGGGGGATCAAGTGTGCATGAGCAGTTTGGTTGAGCTTCTGAATGTCCTAGTGTCCATTAGACAAAAAATGGGAGATTTTGACATTGCCAGGTCGCCCAGTCTGTTCTCTTTGGTTAGCAAGGTTACCTGAACCTAACCAATTATCTCCCAGAAGCTAGCATTTCCAGAGTGAAGTCTCCATTGGATATGGTTTTCAACATTTTTCTTGTTCATCATCATTCTTTTCCAGGCTTGAGATTGCCCAGAATCCCATTTTTTGGAGATTGGATGAGATCTCTAGCAGTATTTAGCTTGAAGGAACTCACTCCAAAGGGTGTGTTTGGTTCTGAACCACCACCACTGCTTATATTCCATAGCTTTGCAAACATCATCAATTGATCTTATGCCTATACCTCCTTCTTCTATTGGACATGATAGTTTGTTCCATGAAGCCCAGTGGTACTTGTTTCTCTCTTTATCCATTCCCAGAAGAAATTAGCAGCAAGCGTTTCAAATTGCTTAAGAATTGTCTTTGGTGGTGAGACAGATGATAGCAGATGGATTGGTAGGGATTGCAACACATGTTTTACCAGAGTCATCCTGCCTCCATAGGAGAGGAGTTTGCCATGCCATCCCCTGATCCTGCTGATCACTTTAGAAATCAACCCATTAAAATGAACTATCCTTTTCCTACCAGTGTATAGAGGGCATCCAAGGTAGTTGATAGGAGAGTGTTTCTTAGTGAAACCAGTAGTTTGATGGAATTTTTCTGTTGGTGTATTGAAACACTGATGGAGCAATCATAAAAATGGCTTTTGTTTTTGTTGATTTGTTGCCCAGAGACCTGCTCATATTCATGCAGGATATTCATTACTTTCAGCAAGGATTTTTTGCATCCTGAAGTGAAGATAATCACATCATCTGCAAAACTCAAGTGTGTGATATGAGGACCTCTCTTCTCCATATAAAATCCATGGAAGAATTGATCATGTGTGAGGTTGTTGAGCATCCTTGATAGTAATTCAGCTCCCATGATGAACACAGAGGGGGCCAGGGGGTCTCCTTGCTTGAGCCCTCTTGTGGAATGGAAGAAGCCACACCTTGTGCCATTGATAATGGCTGAATACAAGTTTTTGGACATTGTTCTCCAGACCATGTCTATGATTTTTTCCTTGAAGCCCAGCCTTCTCATCATAATACATGTGAAAGACTATGAGACTCTTTCATATGCCTTCGCCATGTACATCTTGATAACTACATTGGCTCCTCTATTTGGCTTTGTGATTCCTTGAACAATTTCCTGGGCCAACATGATATTCTCTAAGATGCTCCTATCTTTAACAAATCCAGTCTGATTAGGGCTGATTATTTTAGGCAGGATGGGGGCAATCCTGGAGCAGATTATTTTAGAAATGACCTTGTTTATGAAGTTACTCAAACTGATGGGCCTGTATTCAGATATGGTGTTTGGAAATTTCACTTTGGGTAGCAAAAAAAGGCAGGTTTGTGTCATGTATTTGGGCATATTGAAGCCACAAAAGAAAGCATTGACCACATTAAAGAGGTCATATTTGATGATGTCCAAGCAATGTTGGAAGAAGGTCCCATTGAGACCATCAAGGCCTGCTGCACTAGTGGGGTTCATGGCAAAGAGGTCTTGAAAGTGTTCACATGCAACTTCACCAATGTTCTGATCACCTTGGATCCACTTACCCTCATCATTCTTGATTTTATGAATGTACCGTTTTCTTCTCCTTCCTCTGATTAGACTATGGAAATACTTGGAGTTTTGATGCGTGGCTAGAATTCATGATTTTAAGCATTATATACCTTGCATTTTATGTGTTTTAATGATAAAAATACACGTCGTATGTGCCTAATGGAGTTTATTTAATGTGTAGGTGAGTTGGAAATGGAAGTCGAGCTACATGAGAGTATAAACGTCGGAAAATACGCGCAAGAGTCGAAAAGGAGTGACCCGTGACAAGCCTGGCGTTAGCCAGGCGTTTGGCTCTTAAGTCCAGGGGGTGCCTGGCGTTACCCAGGCATTATCCCCCAAACGCCAGGGGGTTCCTGGCGTTACCCAGGCATTACCCTCCAAAGGCCAGGGGGTGCCGGGCGTTACCCAGGCGTTACCCTCCAAACGCCAGGGTGCCTGTTTCGGTGAAGTCTGAGTTTTAAAGGTTTTTAAGTGTTTCCAAGTGGGAATAGAAGTCTCTTACACGGTTAGGATTTATCCCAACCATATAAATAGACCCAAGAACACATCTTGGACGGGGAGAGACGGTTTTGGAGAGAAAATACACACACAAGATCATTGAAGGAGCAAGGATTATCAGTTTTCTTCATTTTATTCGAGTATTTTCAATTCATGCAACACTTATGCAGTTGTTTGACTATAGCATGAGTGTCTAAACACCCATTGTTCTGGGGTTGTGGCTTAGCCATGGATATTGTTATTCGACATTAATTTAACCTTGAATATTGTTTACTCAATATATGGTTGTTTCTTCAATTTTGTGTTTAATTGCTTAATTGTTTGGCCATCAATTAGGTTCTATATACTATCTATGTTATGCTTGGGAAAGCCGTATATAGATTAGAGAAGAATTGAAGAGAGCGCGATCTTAACCCTTCAGGGGAGCGGATTTGTGGTTAGGATAGGAATATACCTAGTCACCGTGCTTACTTAACCATCGTAATCTTAGTGCGTTCTAATAGATTAATTTCATAGGAATATAGGCGTTAATCTATTGAGAATAGGTGAGGAGTGCTTCGGGAGATGGCTAAGAGTGCATTTATCGATTAATTAGCAACCATGAGTGAATTATATGAAAGGAAAAGTTAATTAGAACGC
>ML393440.1:0-44171 GCA_005239525.1 Nicotiana knightiana
CCAGGATTATATTTGCAACGCCCGCTTAGTCTTCTACAAGACATAGTTGAGCGTGATCAGCGTACAAGACATAAAAAATGAAGTGAAGATATTCAAGGCCTCAAACCGCCAAATGATGCGCCAGAGCTCAAAACAACCGATCAGGTCGCTATATTCTCCCCTACTTCAACATACGATCGTCTTCGAACGTGCCAATAACCGCTCCAGAATTTCCCAAAACCACTATATAACACCTTGTGCGCCTACCCGTGCCACCACAACTAATGTGAATACATTAGCTCGATCCAGACTAAAGATCATTCCTGCTACCCTAGCCCACAAGCCTTAGAACCAAATTCCAATATCCAGAATTCTCTACGAGACCTGATTCTAACATACGAACACCATATCAATCTTAACCCGATGTACCAAATATGATCATACACACACGCTAAAACCACACAATGCATCGCATAATTCGTAGCCCATAATAACATCCTCCAACTGTAGAAGTTGCAAATTCACTAACCTGATGCCCGTAGTATACCTCATATGCGCATAAGCCCTGATCCAACCCTCGCGATACTACAATGATAAAAATGACGGATAGATTCTCATAACCACCTGCCAAATCAATAAATCATGGAGTCCTCCATTCAACAAGAACTCTTGCCTCATTTTGAACTGAATAGTGAAATTTTCCCTCTAATATACCTTATATAAATCTGATTGCACTGATTTCGGGTCCAATAATCTTGTCTAACCCAGTACAAGCTACTCGGGCAATAAGCCACCTCACACACCGCCAAAAATCTCATATGACTCCAACAATTTGTCAACAAGCAACAAACTCGAATGTGACCCATAAGGAAGAACGAACTCTGGCAAAGAACCATCCAGCCCGCGTAACGAATAAAACGGCCAAACAGATGTTATGAACCTATCTTAGAGATGAGAAACAAGGCACACAAAATAAGTATAAGGAATCATACTCAACATCTCACTGTTGGGACGTGCAACCTGATCCACACATGACATAGTTGCGGCGTGCAACCCGATCCAAATATGGCACCGTTGCGGTGTGCAACCCGATCCAAATATGACACTGTTACGGCGTGCAACTCGATCAAAACAACATACCCGTGGTGGTGTGCCACCCGATCCACGCATAAAAATAACTAAGGAAATACCCATCAAGCCATAATTCTCATACCTACAAAATACCTTAATATCAACCACAAGCACGCCAAGTGCATAAATACAACCCTGGGGAGATGGATAGCGCCATGCGCTACAAAAACTCAAGCACAACTAAGGTGCAATAAACGTCCTACATCTAGAGAGCCATCTTGCTGATATAACACCACAAGCTACACGGGATCATAACACATGTGCGAATAATCCAGTCGTCTCACAACCCCATGGCATAATAGAGTATTACATAGCTGACAACAGGAATAACATCCAACACCCGAAGACTCCTTCATAAGCAATGTTATGCTGAATGAACACAATTGACCTGATGTAGAGCATACATTCACATTAGATCTACTAACGAACCTCAAGCCGATTCTGATCATCCCATACTGGGTCAATAACCTTTCAAGGATCCACAATGCCCTATTCATGACATATACAAGTAGTCTTCAAATCCGGAACAAACTCCTACAATCCACAACCGAAGGAATAGAGCGCCTTTCAGTCATAACCTCTCCCGTTGGCGACAGTACCAAAATCCCTATATCTTATTTCAATCTCTAATAATAGAATGACTAACACGTCACACTTATACGATCTTCCTGTGGGATATACTCCCACAACCTTTCGCACCAGGTAGTAATACCTGAACATTAATGGCCATCGACCATGCCAGTTTTTTAATACTTGCCAAGCATCCGCATTTCAATACCCAACACTCCTACCCCAAAACAGACCATCTACAGGCTGCCCGAAAATAGTGTCAGCATACTCTGAACATCTGAAATCCTCCCCCGCTCCTTCGAGCTCGTGACATTCTTATCAAAACTGAACTGCAACCTTAATCCTCAACTTCCAATTTCCATACCACTCACTACACCTATCATGTCGCTACGCGAGATTACAAGAATTTCATCATAACTCCTGAACCACCAATAGAATAAACACTTCATCATCTAGAAACCTTTTACTCAAAACATTTTAGAGGAACAATTGCAATATGCAACTGAATTCCCATAACCGTAGAAAATACAAACCTCGAATCGTCGTCTAAACCGCCATAACTCTTCTGGATTAATTTACATATAACAAGGTCATCAAAATCAAATACCTCCAAATCAATCAAATTACGGTGGTTTTGAAGCCCGCACGTACAACCACGAATCAACTATATAGCCTTACCACCCCGAAGGAGCCGATCATTTCCACAACCATGCTGGTTCAAACCACTACTAACTGACTAAACTTCTTCCAATTTACTCTTGACTTTCCTTCGAAATAATAGTTCTACTCAAACACATAACAGACCTCAAACAACACTCATCCCGGGTGACCCAAATCACGAGACCACGTCATCTCAATACCCATCAGCCATCTCATACCTTCCTTATGCACTCAATAATATCTCTAACTGATACACCCATTTTGAAAGACCTCCTGTGAATCCGAAGTTGTTTCCTCCATCTCTCTAACATCGCACCACAGACCCAGTGACATTCATAGAAATACTCCAAGCCTCTTTCACACTTTGCTGCAAAACTAATTCCTTAGTCATACGACGAACTCAAAAATCCTTAGGCACCGCACTTTACTTCTTGAACCCACTAGAACCATTGTTGAGAGTCTTCCACTCTGACCTGGTCCCGAATATATAGCTAGCAACCAGTGCTCCGGTAGCTCATGAATACCCCAGAAGAAGCAATCAAATAACTCTCTTACCTTAATCATAACTAATCTACTAATGTACCAATAACCCAATACTACCAAGGCACACACCCACGTGACCCAATCGTAGACGGTGGGCTCCCCCGTTTAGCTTCAAGCAACAATCACATAAATCCATAATTCACAATGACTCCTCCTCCTTGGTTACCATGATTTCACACAGTCGCTCCGCCAAATTCCTCACAATCTCTTGTTAAACTTGCATGAAATAACTCGAATTACCATCTACAAACACACACTCGACCTAATGACCGTTACACCATCTTATTCAAGCGATCCCAGCTCACATCGTAGTACATACTTCGTGTTGAACAGAAAATAAAGTTCTTCAGAGAACCTTTACTAGGAATCACGCAACTCCTAACACCTCACAGTAGAAAGCCCATATGTGTGACCCCATATAGACATCTTCCAACCACATTTCCATGATTACATCTATCACGAAATCAGTTAATCCTTCTGAGCCCACGGTCGCCCACCAGTCGAAAGCGCTCACTCTTTCCCATCAACATCAAATGAAGGTCCCGCGATGCATCCAAAACTCGAAGTCATATAACATCCCAAGCAAACTTTTTCCATCATATTCGAACTTCCGAAGCACAAAGTTGTCATCTCGAATGAAATACATAAATTAAGTCCCTTGTTTAACATGTCCATAATCGCTTCAAGCTTTCTGGAAGCATGTGGACATCCTACCACGAAATCCATACAATACACTAACATTCTCACTCTGAGTTAACCATCTTCTAACTGAACTACTAAACCTCTAGAAATTCAACCTCCACGAGACACCTCCCACCATGTCCTTCCTCATCTTTCGCTGCCCTAATATTGCCTCAAATCATAATACATTTCTGTAGCACCCGAACTGATAAATGCCACCAACTCTGAGCCTCTATAAAGACCATCCCTCTCGAACCATTCAACACTAGAAGCACTGATCTGACCCCGAAGCCGTCACACATCACCATCTCTAATAATCGTCTTTTAGGTACCATTCCACAACACCTTGCCCGGAAAGAAAACCAAAGAAGACCATCACACCGAGGAGCCTAAATACATTCGAACAAGGACGGCGACACCATAATATAAACAAGAGTCCCACTAAATTAGGAAACATCCAATCTCGCGGCTCCATCAACTAACGCCTGAACATCTATAGTCTAATTGCCTCTCCTCTGCTGGAATCAAATATCGAATATCCCAATCTTGAACCGATTAGTCCTCCTCCCGAATCATTCATTATCGCAACACATAAGCAAGAATCCTACAATTCACACCGGCACTACGTGATAGCAATGCATGAACGTCACAATACACTATTCATAGCCTCGAAACCATAGGAAACATCAATATTGGTCTAAAATGACAAAACACTCCTCCACAAGGTTACGATAATAGTTCACCTGCATACTCAAGGAAAAACATCATGCACCATATCTGTAGCATTTTCAAGACTCGTCGGTGCCCAACTTATAAAAAGTTCCTGACATCGCATACGAATGAGTAGGAAGGAACCAAAGGCATAAGCTTCAACAAAATCATATCGCATGATGAGGAATCAAGGAAGGGAAGTTCTCCTAACAACCATGTAGCTTCTCGAAGATAAGTATAGACGTCTCCGTACTGATCTGCAAGACTCTACTAGACTTGCTCATTACTCGTGAGACCTAAGTGAACCTAGTGATCTGATACCAAGCTGTCACGACCCAAAACCACACTATTGGTCGTGATGGCACCCAATGTCATCGTTAGGCAAGCCAAATATGAACTACCAACTTAATTATGCATTTTTATTATTTTCAAAATCATGAATTTTATTAGGTAAAGAAATCAACGCATTAAGATCATGGAAACTTACAATTTAAATAGAGTAGATAATAAAAGTGTGTGAATGCTAAGCAAAACCACAAACAACTTCTAGAGCATCCCAAAGCAAAAGTGCGCGTCTAATAAAGAGTGCAATAACAATACAACATTTGTCTAGAATATAAGATAGACGGGATAAAGTAAATAAATAAGATGGAGACTCTGTGGGCTGCACTGCGTAGCATAGAAAGCAGCTCACCATAAAATCCCCTCATCAGTTGTGCCTATGCGCCAAGATGGCCATCAAATGAACCAGTCAGATCCTGCACATTTAATGTAGAAGTTTAGCATGAGTACGTAAATCAACTCGTACCCAGCAAGTATCTAGCCTAACCCTAAAGAAGTAGTAATGTGGGTTTGACATCGACGCTTACTAGAGCTCCAATAAATCAATATGATAAATCATTACAGATATGAAGCACAACAATAGTACTGAGATATAACTGACATAATCCTCCAAAATTTTCTTTTCATGATATAAATCTCTCAAATCTCATATGCCATCTCAACAAATCTGAAATATCAAGTGCAATCTCAAAAGGATAAGGAATACAATATAGAATTCCAGGCCTCAATAGAAGGGGGATCTGGTGAATATCCGGACTGCTAGAGGTATAATGCACGATGTGCCGAGGTCGTACTGCCCGATCCATAGTGGTGTGTACACTGCCGAGGGCCAACCGACGCGAACCAGAGATGCATCTCAATATATTGTTGAGGCATTCTGCCCCATCCACATAAAAGGAAGAAACTTATCGAGTTATGAGTCACGTGATTACA
Source organism: Nicotiana knightiana (assembly GCA_005239525.1). NCBI lineage: Eukaryota > Viridiplantae > Streptophyta > Magnoliopsida > Solanales > Solanaceae > Nicotiana > Nicotiana knightiana. The sequence goes on from ML393440.1 coordinate 5,551, forward strand.
ACACAGGTGCAGGATCATAAAGTAAACATGATTGCTACCGTTTATCAAATATCTCTCCAAACAACTCAAAATTATAAAGTTCGGACTAATATATTCCCAAATCAATTTAAATAAAAAATTTAATTAATGAAGCTAGCAAAATGAGTTCAAATAACTCAAATACTACATGATAAAGTCCTAAGTCTACCTACACATAAACATGATTTTAGCTACGTACGGACTCTCGTCACCTCGTGCATAAGTAGCACCCTCAACTAGTAGCACATAACAATTTTAATACCTACGAGACATATTCCCTCTCACAAAGTTAGACAGGAGACTTACCTTGCAACGAAGTTCCATAACCTGCTCCAACGCCTCTCTAACACCTCAAAATAATCCTATCGATCTGAAACTAGTCAAACAACGTGCAAACCAATAAAAATATACTATCATACTCATAATTAATTAATTTATAATAATTTTCAACTCCTCTTAAAAATTCAACCAAGTCAACCCTCGGGCCCACGTACCCGGATTCTGAAACTTTTCGAAGATAAACATTACTCATAATATCACGAACTCAAATATATAATTTATTCCTAATTCCATGTCCAATTTGGTGGTCAAAATCTAAAAATACCATTTCTATGTTTTCTTCCAAAAATTTCATAATTTCTATCAAATTTCCATGTTAAAATCCATATTTAATCCATACCTTATGATATATGGCGAAAACGATCTTCAAGAATCACCCCAAATCGCCCCACATGAGCTCTAAGAACTTAAAAGTGATGAAATGAGCTCAAAATCCCAAAATTAGATGTTTAATTGTCATGACCACAATTCCCTCCGTAGGAAGTCGTGACGGCACCTAGTATGTAAAACAAGGTAAGCCTATCAACATGCTGAACAATTGAAATAACAACTTAAGATCTTAAAACCGCAACAACTGCATAAATAAATCTGTAACACAAAATCTACAACTCCCAAACCTGGTGAAGCATAAGTCACAAGTTCTAGTAATAATTTTAAAAAATCATATACTTCATTGTCTAAGATAGTGTAATGAAATAAGGAAAACAAGATAGAAGAGGACTTTGAGGTCTGCGGACGCGGGAAGGTGTACCTTGAAGTCTCCAAGCAACCTCAGCTCACAAATGCTGGGACTGATAGAAAGTACTTGGATCTGCACAAAAAGATGTGCAGAAACGTAGTATGAGTGCACAACAGTGGTACCCAGTAGGTGCCAAGCCTAACCTCAGTAGAGTAGTGACGAGGTTAGGTCAAGGCCCTACTGGAGAAATAGGAAAACAAGGCGAGAGATATAACAATATAATGAAAATGACAATAGAAATGAAACAAAAAGATATTTATAGAAAGTTAATAACACAGAATCAAGACAGTTAATGCAACAGAAAAAGAAACAAGGATTTATATATTAAGGAAACAGATGACCAAGGCAAATACAGCAAATAGAGAAAGATCAATAAGGGCCACTACCGAGGTACCACCTCGTAGTCTGAAGTCATAAACGGAAATAATAGTCTTTCTGTAACGATCCGACCGGTCATTTTGAGTTCTAGCGCGTTGTTCAGCAGGTTGAAGTCGTGAGCAGCTCCGTTTCAGGTATTATAACTCGTGGGCGTGGAAGGAATTGAATTCCAGGAAGTTTAGAATTGATTTGAAAAGAAAAATTCTCATTTCAGAAGCCTTAAGTTGAAGAAATCAACTAAGATTGGAATTTTGAGTAAACGATCTCCGAATCAGGATTTGAAGGTTCCAGCAGGTTCATATGATAATTTCGGACTTGGGTGTATGTCCAGATCAGGTTTTGGATAACCCGGGAGCGTTTCGGCGTATATTATGGAAGTTAGCATTTTAGAAGGATTTCATGAATTTGGGGTTGAAATGCATATAAGTGAGGTTGGTATCCGTTTGGGATTCCAAGTCTGGGAATAGCATATGGTAATTCTGGAATTGGGAGCACGATCGGAAGTGAATTTGGATGTCTGTAGGTCATTTTGGAGTCATTTGGCTAAAGATAGAAATTTGAAGGTTTTTGGGAATCCGGCCGGAAGTGGAAGTTTTGATATCGGGATCGGAATGCGATTCCGGAAGTTGGAGCAGGTCCGTAATGTTGAATACGACTTGTGTGCAAAATTTGAGGTCAATCGGACGTGATTTTATAGGTTTCGGCGTCGGATGTAGAAGTTTGAAATTCTAAGTTCTTAAAGAATTGGATTTGAGTGCGATTTGCGATTTCGGTGTTGTTTGATGTGATTTGAGGGCTCGAGCAAGTCCATGTCATGTTTTGGGACAGGTTGGTATAATTGGACGGGGTCCCGGGGGCCTCGGGTGGATTCCGGGTGGTTAACGGATCAAAGCTGAAGTTGGAAAAGGGCTGAAGCTGTTGTCATCTAGTGTAACCGCACCTGCGAGTCTTTGACCGCAGGTGCAGAGCTGCAGGTGCAGCTTGGGCGCCGCAGGTGCGAGAGTGGGCAGGCTTGGTTGGGGACCGCAGGTGCGATGGATTTTAGCACCTGCGAAGCCGCAGGTGCGGACAGTGGGGCGCAGGTCCAATTTGGGCCGAAGTTGAGGAAAACTGCAGGTGCGGGAGATTTGGTCACACCTGCGGGATCACAAGTGCGGAGGAAGGACCGCAGGTACGGAAATCGACCTAGGCAGAATGTTTTAAAACGGGAATTTCGGGTCCATTGCCTTCATTTCTTCATGGTTTAGGTGATTTTGGAGAGCTTTTCAAGGGAGATTTCACCAAGCATTAAGAGGTAAGTGATTCCTTCTCATTTCCAAGTTGAATACAAGATCATTACATGAGTTTGATATGGGAAATTGTGGGAAAATTGAGGTTTTTTGAAGAAAAACCTAGCAAGTGTAAATTTGGATTTTTAGCCACGAATTGAGCATGAATATTTGAGTAAATTATATAATTGAGTTAGTAAGGCTATGGGTAGAATGTATCTTCGAGATTTTCGGATTTCCGGGCACGTGGGCCCGAGAGCATTTTGGTCATTTCTCTGAATTTGTTGTGAGTATTAGGATGAATATCCATTGCTTTGCCTCATTTATATGGTAGTTTTGAAGCGTTATGCGTCCGTTAGAGTCATCGGAAGGGCTTGGAATCCGGTGTTGGAATTTCGGAGCGAGGTAAGTCTCCTTTCTAACTTTGTGAGGGGGAATCGTCCCCCCTAGGTGAATTAATTCAGTACATGCTATTATCTTCGGGGGCTACGTGCGCACGAGGTGACGGGAGTCCGTGCGTAGCTACTATTATGCCATGTCCGGGTAGTCTAGGACCCACTAGCATGCCTTACGTGTTTTACCTGTAATCCTGCATGTAATATTAAACTGCTAATATAATCAAAGACGTAATTGAATATCTAACAGAAAACTAGAGTTCATCTTGTTAATTTTCTAGAAAGAGAATTTATCTCTCTGTGGATATTTGTGAACCTGGACTAGGTTGTATCGTGGAGTATTATTAAACTTGACAAATGAGTTTCAAAGACAAATGATTTCAAAACCTATGTTTCATGTTTCTTTTAATAAGGTTTCTACCACTTCCCTGAGAAAACTAATTTTCTTAATAAAATATGGATTTAATATGTGGAAATGTGTCAGCACCCGAGTCGCAGGTATGATTCGCGAGCGGGGGAAGCTTTATAATATTCAGTATAAGTGTGTCAGCACTCGAATTACAGGTATGATTCACGATCGAGGGAAGCTTTATAGTAATTTTGTATAAATGTGTCAACACCCGAGTCGCAAGTATGATTCACGAGCGGGGGAAGCTTTATAATGTTCAGTATAAGTGTGTCAGCACTCGAATCGCAGGTATGATTTGAGATCGAGAAAAGCTTTATGGTAATTTGGTATAAATGTGTCAGCATCCGAGTCGCAGGTATGATTCGCGAGCGGGGGAAGCTTTACGACTATTCAGTGATTAGATATTCCTTCGACTCTGGATGGTTGTCTTATCCTTGTGTACGCATGACTATTTGGTACTGTTTTATTGATATTGGCTTGACATGTATTTGGGAGAAATGAAAGTGTACATTGTTGCTTATTCTCAGTAGTTACCTGGATTTCTGTACTTGATACGTATTCGCTGCTCATTGTCCTACATGTCTACTTTACTTCATCATATTCTGTCATATATTATATTGTTGGACCTTAGTGATTGTCAAGTCAACCCCTCGTCACTACCTCTCTGAGGTTAGGCGGGCGACTTACTGAGTACACGTTGTTTTTGTACTCATGCTACACTCGTTGTGCATTTTTATTGCACAGGTACTTTCATAGCAGATGTGGAGGATTCGGAGACTTAGGCGAGCTGCATCATCCGGAGGCGATCCGCAGCTGACAGAGTCTCCTTCATACTGTATTTATTCATTTTAAATTTCCTTGTCCAGTTGTATTTCGGACAGGCTTTGTAATGGTTGTATAAATTCTTAGAAATTGCTCATGCACTTGTGACACCGGGTTCTGGGATATGTGTTGGGATATAATTGGTTAAATGTAAATCTTTAAACCATTATTTTTAATTAACAGACTTTTATTTGGTTATTATGTAATGAAGTGAAAGGAAGTGTATTCATAAATGTTTTAAAACGGAAAGTTATTTCAATTAATTAATTATTTGGCTTGCCTAACATTGATGTCTGGCGCCCTCACGACCTTAGGGATTTTGGGTCGTGATACTTTCCTTATATTACCGCGGTAGCCTTAACATTTAGTTTTGAAAAATTATTTTTCCCGAAATAGCATCCCGCATTTTAGCCCAGCTTATCACACAACATGGCTTCTAGTAGTTCCCCTATTAGCCACACATATCAAACCCACCTTACCTCACCACGTGTTTCAACACCCATCCCTTTGCAACTCATTACCAAATTCAACGATAACATCGTCACGGCCCAAAATCCATTAAAGGTCATGATGGCGCCTTACACTGCTATCAGGCAAGCCAAAAATTAAATGATTAACTTCATTACTCATTTTAGTATTTTTGAAATCATAATTTCCTTTTATTAAATAGGAAGAGATAAAATTTACAAAGTAAATGGCAATATTTTCACAACTACAATACTGAACAACCCATGAGCTCCCCCAAAACATGGTTTCAAGTATATGAGCATTCAACTAGGAAATACAGTAAGATACTAATCTGTCTGAGATATAATTAGACAGGAGCGTGTAAATAACTCGGATGGAGACTCTGTGTATGTTGCGGACTCGTAACATGGAACACAGCTCGCCTAAGTCCCCATAATAACCGCGCCTCTGCGCCCACAAGGCCATTAGACACATATGCACCTGCACAAAAATGTGCAGCAAGTGTAGTATGAGTACGTAAATCAACGTGTACCCACTAAGTATCTTGTCTAACCTTGAAGAAGTAGTGACGAGGGGTTGACTCCGACACTTGCTATGGGCTAACCATAAAATATCAATATTATAATTAAGCATGGGTTATATAGAAACAACTGAAAACTTAAGAACGAGAAAATAAATAAACAATTCTTCTACTAATATAAATTTCCAAATTTATTTTCATCATTTAACAATTTATATTTCAATCCAATGAAGCAATATCATTTATTATTAGTTTCAAAGATTTATCATGTGCAAATCATGTTGAGGTCGTACGATCCGATCCAACATAAATATTTAAATTGTGCACTGTCGAGGGTCGAACGACATGAACCATAGATACATCTATCTGCTACCGAGGTATTTGACCCGCTCCACAAGATGAGAAGATACATTAAAAACAACCAATTCAAGATTTATTAAGGGGCAAATATTCAAAGAATTACCAATTCTCATTAACGGTCAAGTAAATAAAGTTTAACCTGTTACGATTCCTTTGTCAAGTTTCAATATGATTTACGCCATTATATTAACAAATAGGGTGCAAACAACGCAAGTATAACATGATTTGGGTCCTATACTACCCGGACATAAGCATAATTAGTAGCTACGTATGGACTCTCGTCACTGTCGCACCTCATTTTTCCTCGCGGAGATCGGGTTTATGACATTGGTTGGGACAACTCATTCCTTTTGGGAAAGGGGGTTTGCATATTTTGAAGAGTCGCCACCTAACTATTTTAACGGTGTGTTAGGGCACCTAAGGGGTTCAATTATAACTACGTTTCTAATCATAGACTTGGGTAAGGGCTTGAAATTATCCTAAAGGGAAGGTGTTAGGCACCCCTCAGGATCCACACATGTGGTTCCCGGCCGAATGGTTTCGTGAATTTTTACAGATAGCAAATAACAAGGCTCAAATAAGAGGGGATTTAAGTCTTTAACATGCAGATGTTTGAAATATAGTGAAGGAGGTTAGACTTTGGGAAAAGATTACGAGCTAAGCATATAAAAGGTGTCCTAGGTTTATAATAATATGGATCACATCAATGCAATACCCGGTAATCACTCCTCGAAGAGGGGCTACACGTGGTATTAGCGCACCGATCATCATATCCATATTCTACCCTTTCCCACCCCGCGAAGGTGATTAAAGCGCGTGTTGGTCATGAATTTTATTGTGTGTTATTACCCGTCCCATCCTATCAGTTCTGGAGGAAGTTAGGACTACTATTCCTAGAGGGTGAGTACTAGGCTGAACCCCAAGGTTTAAAGGACAAAATTCTAAACGACAAACAAAACAATTAGGACTGCAAATACAGGGAAACATATAGAGGCAGATATAAGGCTCAGATATTCCTCCCCAAATTATACACATAAATAGCATGACTAAATCACAAGTAAAGTCTTTAACTTCAGGACCTAAAGCATGATGTTTAGGCGAGAATACAGTAATGAGGCAGTGTTTTTACTGAGTTTCAGAGAAAAGGATCTTTACCAGATTCAGACTATCAATCCTGACCTATTATTAACCAAACAGCACACAAAAAGAAGGTAGATATCCAGTTTTAAAAAGTTTAATACCTAAGGCTTGCCTAGGCGTATAAAAGCGCTCCAGTTACATTGTTTTAGCTTCAGTTTAGAAAAAGGTTGTTAGGCGGGTAAGTCTATTTTAACCTTAGTCGTGATAAAGAGGTAAGTATTTAAACGAATATAAATGCATTCCTAGGGACATGGCATCTAAATGCAAAAACAAGATGCAGAATGCTGCAAACCTATACATGTTATTCTAGATGCATGAGCGTTTTCAGTATTAGAATATATTCTTTTAGCGAGATTCATTAGCACATTTTGACTAAAAACAGAACATACAGAGACGTAATTCCTTGTTAAGTTAATGAAACCTAATACATGATCTCTAAGTGTTCATAGTAGTGTATCTTTTAACACATGATATTGGCATAGATAACATGAGCATGCTGAGAATGAAATCTTAAGGTAACATGATTTCTAATGCAAGATTCGATAGTTGATGTTATTATTTAGCCGAAAACAGGATTTCTAGATGAAGCAATTGTGAGAATGCAGAAGTAGTAACATTATAACAGCCGTTTCTATTGTTGTTAACTATGAACATGATTTCTAAGCGGATATGAGTATGACGGGGATGCTGAAATAAATAAACCTAAACATCATGGTATCTAATGCATGAATGAAAGGTATTCCTAAGCATGGTGGATATTGCACATATAAAAAAAAATACCTACAAGCATGGTTTCTACCCATATCTATACTAAGCATGCATAACCCCACCCATTTCACTATCCAGCCCCAGAATCATTTTTACAATTAATTATTACAGACCAGCATTGCACGAATTTCATAAGTAAATAAGTAAATTAAGAAGTTACACTATATGGAGCCTAAAAATAGGCCCAAATCCTCAGATCCAACAATGCCATATGCCATGACCTTTTATAACCCAGGTGTGTCAGAGTTCCTAAGGACCTCAGAGGATCCCAGGAAGTGCTCACACCCAGGTACCCTAGCCAGGAATGAGTAAGTGCAGTGTGGAATTCCATCCTTATGTTTCAGAGTTCAATGGGTACTCAAATGGTCCCCAAGGCAGTGCTCACACGAAGGGGGCTAAACTTAGAAACTAGGAGTAGTGAGATGTGCTCATAGTTTTTAGAAGAAGTGGGTTGGAAATAATTTTCTGAAACAGTTGTTTTGAAATAGGCTTTAGAGAACAGCATAAGAGTTTGCATTTTATGAAAAACCAGTTTGAGGAGGAAAAGAAACAGGACAATCAACAACTCAGAAAACATACATAGTTCGGGAAACCAAACACAAACAAGGAAAAGGGATTCGGGGACAAGTAATACATCTGTGAAAGCATAGTCGCACATAGGTTAAAATCAGAGAAGTCTTACAGGACTTAACTAGTTACAACAATAGTCTATCACAAAGTATTCATGCTAAGAGTTTAATAGCATTAGACAGAATTACACATTAGGTTCAGGATTGCATAGTAACTAGGTATCATGAATACATGCTTATAGTGTCAGGAATCAGGGGGGTAAGGCAGATTCATAATGAAATATATAAGAAAAGTACTGGACATGCTGAACTGAAGGGGAAGAGAGATCACATAGACAAGTAGACATGCTAAACATAGAGGGAAAGAGAGATCACATAGACACAGTAGGCATGTTGAACTAAAGGGAGATCAAATAGACAACTAGGCATGCTAATTGCAAGGCAAACAGCAGAACCACAAGTAGAAGCATAAGATAAATAAAGGAATCTTGATATAAGCAGAAACATATTGTTCTAGATGCTGTAAACTTAAACTGAAACCATACCAGTTGAATGAGAGAAATGAATAGCAGCAAAGTGAAGAGAAGCAGAGTAGTAGTGTGTAGATGCAACAGAACAGGAGAGCAGCAGAGCAATAATGCAATAGAATCACTCAGTCTTGGCTTGCAGCCGACTGAGTTGCAAGTGACAACAAGAGAAGCAGGACGTGTGTGTGTGTGTGTAGAGAGAGCTTAGAACAGTGTCTCTTGTTCGTCCCTTGTTATTGAAAGACCAGAAGTATTTATAGTTTAAAACAAGTAGGAGAATAAGGTAAGAAGCACACAGTTATGGAACTAATACCAATCAAAATCAATTAATGTCCGGACTCCCTTTAATTAGGGAGTCAGGACTCAAACGGATACAAGTTGTATCAAGTAAGGAAAGGGAGCAATTACAAGACTAACTTTACCATAATTAAAGCATGTGGCATGTAATATGGGTTGAATACAGAATGCTCCGAGTAAGGAAAGTATATGTCAAATATTTGGAAGCATATTTAGGCACATAAATATGGTAGAATACAATTTGATTCTGAAAATAAATCACAGGAATCACGTATAGGACTAAAATCAAAAGGAAATTAGTTTTGATTAAGGAGAGTATCACCCATGTAAGGAAGTAATTCAAAATCAGTAAAAGGTTCTAAGGAAAACACATATGAGTTACAGTTTTGAGAAAAGATATCACAACCTTGAGGGAGATCAATAGAACTAGTAGGGAATACTATGTAAGGGCTAATACAACAAGTAATCGAGTCTGTTAAGCAATGAATAGCACAAAATCAGAGAAAACCTTAGGCAAGCAGTAGAGAACAATAGAAGATTGAAAACCCTAGGTAAAGCAAGAATCACACAGGTTCATAGACGAACAGTGATGCTAGACATAATAGAAACACAGAGATAGTAAACCTTAACAACAACAACAACAAGATAGAAATCATAGAGAAGCTTAACATCTACGAGAGATAAGAGTTCAAACAACATATCAGTCACAGATAGATTCAGAGTTTAGGGAAAATTAGGGTTTTTAATAAAGCAAGTTAAAAATGATAGAAGCTTTGAATAATTGAATAATAGAAAGACACACAGAATCACATAAAAACAGAAGCAAGAAATCGTTTCTTAAAAAAGGGGTATGAAACCCTAATTTTTGAAATGAAAGATTGCCTAAAGATGAAGGTTTTTTCAGAGAAAACAAGTAAAGAAGCTTCGTAATATCGTAGATCTAAAGCAGATCTAGAGGAAATCGAAAGACATAGGGTTAGGGTTTCGTGGAACCCAGAGAAGTAGGAAAAACCTCAAAGGCGTTGCCGGCTTAAGCCGGAAAGCTTGTAGTTCTTACTCAGATGGTCGGGGAAGGCCGCATAGTGGCATGGGACCATAGGAGGTGAGTGAACCACTCCAGGTTCGCCTGAGAGCTTTAGGGTATCACTGGACCGGTGCAGGGTGGGCAAATAACCATGAGACGATGAGGAGCCATGGTTTCCGGTGAAAGAACCAGCCGGAGAAGGTGAACGGACTCCATCGGAGGAGAGAAGCCAAGGGAGGCTTCTAGAGAGAACCAGAGAGTAACAGAGAGAGATAGAGAGAGAATGAGTGTTAGCAAATGAGGGGTCGGTTGGGGGGTAATTGAGTTTAATTATGGTAACTTTGGTCTGGACCGTTGATCTTATTTGATCAACGGTTCAGATCAGGCGTTGGGGTTGGGCCGGGTAGGAGCGGGTGTTGGACTGGGTTAGAGAATGGGTTTTGGGCCAGGTGGGGTTGGGTTAAAGGTTGGCTAAAATTTAAATAAAATGGGGCTAAATGTTAAATACCCAAAAAAATAAGATAATTAATTATTTAAAATAGCTGCTAATTGTGTAAAATGAAACTAAAACCAAATAAATGAAATTAAGATAATAAACTACTATAAAAAAATATAAAATGATCAGTTTTTGCTTTTAAAAATGGTATAAATGCATATTTGTGCTATTATCACAAAGTTGCTGAAATTAGCTAAATAATGCCAATATTGGCTAATTTGTGAAGTAATAAAATCCTAAGGGAATTAAATAGGATATGAATAACATATTGAGTAAGAAAATGATTTGAAATTATTTATAATATCATTTATGAATAATTTTGGGATATAAAGTATTAAATAAACAGGAAAATAATTTGATAAAAATACGAAAAATTGTGGAAAAATATCAATTACTGTAAAGAGTGATTTTGAAGGTATACATGCAAGTTTGAAAATAATTTGGGGAAAAATTGGGTATCAACAGCCACCTCGTGCGCGCAGCCCCCACAAATAAAAGCACATAATGATTTGATTCGCCTATGGGGTTAATTCCCTCTTACAAGGTTATAAAAGAGACTTACCTTGCTCCAAAATTCCATAATCGGCTCCAAAGCCTTTCCAACAACTCAAACCGATGCACATCGCTCCAACACTAGTCAATAAATGTGAAAATCCATAAATATATACTCTAAAACTAATTATAATTCAATTTACAACAATTTCCAACTCAGCTCAAAAAGTCGATAAAATCACCCTCGGGTCCACGTGCCCCGATTCCGAAAATTTTTGAAGATAAGAATTACCCATGGCATCATGAACTCAAATATATAATTTACTCTCAATTTCATGCCCAAATTCGTGGTCAAAATCCAAAAATACCCATTTCTAGATTTTCTACCAAAATCCCAAATTTTCACTAATGTTTCATGAATTTCCATGTTAAAATATATATATAATCCAAGTATTTAAATTGAAATAGGTGGGAATCACTTACCTTGACATAGATGATGAAAATATCCTCTTCAAAATCAAAAGATCCAAAAATCGCCCAACCAAGTTAAAAAATGAGAGTGGATGAGCCAAACCTCGTACTAAAACCAATCTGTCCAGGCCCGCTCTTCTTCACGGTCGCGGGAACGCCTTCGTGGTCGCGAAGGCTAAACACACTGCCTCCACATTTTCCTCTACGCTTTCACGACCCAGTGGCCGCGTTCGCGAACCTGGTGACCCCCTACACTTCGCGTTCGCGGGCCTCAAGCCACGTTCGCGAAGGCTTAATGCCTGGCAGGCCCAAACTCCCTACCTCTTCGTGTTCGTGTAGGCTTCTACAACCTTAGCTCCGCCTTCCCGTTCGCGATGGGAAAAATCCCAAAAGCTCAAAGATCCTTCTTCGTGAACGCGTGAGTCCATTCGCGTTCGCGAAGGACAACACCATACACCAGCATCATCCATTGCAAAACAGGGAAAAATGGTCTGGAACGACTCCAAAAATCACTCGAGGTCCAGGGACCCCATCCAATCACACAAACTAGTCCCATAACAAAACACAGACCTGCTCGAGGCCTCAAATAGAATCATACAACTCTAAAACCACGAGTCGCACCCCAATTCAAGCTTAGTGAACTTTAGAACTTCAAACTCCTACATTCGACGCTGAAACCTATCAAATCAAGTCCGATTGACCTCAAATTTTGCATACAAATCATAATTGACATTACGAACCTGTTCCAATTTCCGGAATGGGAATCCAACCCCGATATTAAAAGGTCCACTCCCGGTCAAACTTTTCAAAAACCTTCAAATTTCCAACTTTCGCCACATGACCCCGAAATAACCTACGGCCCCGAATTCCACATCCGGACACGCTCATAAAACCAGAATCACCATACGGAGCTATTCCCAGTCTCGGAATCCCATCCGGACGTCGATAACATTGAAATACTCTTCAACCCGAATTCATGAAATTCTTTAAAAATGCCAACTTTCCGCAATAGGCGCTGAAACGCTCCCGGGTAATCTCAACCCTGATCCAGACATACGCCCAAGTCCATAATCATCATACAAACCTGTTGGAACCTTTAAATCTCAATTCCGAGGCCATTTACTCAAAAATCAAACCTTAGTCAATTCCTATAACTTAAAGCTTTCAAAATTAGAATTTTCTTTCCAAGTCAACTCCGAACTTCTCGAAATTCAATTCCGACCACACGTACGAGTCATAATACCTGAGATGAAGCTACTCAAGGCCTCAAATCACCGAACAACGCGCTAGGGCTCAAAACGACCGGTCAGGTCGTTACATTCTCTCACACTTAAACGTACTTTCATTCTCGAATGTGCTAAGAACTGCTCTAGAATTTTGCTGAAATCATTGATCAACACCTCATGCACCTACTCTGATACCACAACACAGTTGAGCACATTAGTTTAAGTCAGTCCGAAGATCCTTCTTTTATTCAATCAAATAAGCCTTAGCGCCAACTTCCAACATTCGGAATTCTCCACCGGCCTGCTTTCAACATACGAACACAATATCAGTCACTACACACTGCACCAAAACATGATCCTATACCTATTCTGAATTCACACCATGCACCGCATAATTCACATGACCATAATAACATCCTCTAACAACAATAGCCACAATTACACGAATCTGATGCCCACAACACACCTCATGACACATATAAGTCTTGTTCCAACTCTTGCAATACTGCCATGACGGAAAAGATGTGTAGAAGTTCATAACCAAGTGTCGAGTCACAAATAATTGAGTCTATCCTCCTGACAAGAACCATTACCCCCATCATGAACCAAATAACGATATTTACTCTTTAATATGACGTATATACATCTGATCGCACTAATCTCAGGTCCAATAATATCGTCTAACCCAGTACAAGCCGCTCAGGCAATAAGGTATTTCAGATACTGCCAAAGGTCTCATATGATGCCACAATGTTCCAACAAGCTACCAACTCGAATGTGATACATAAGGAAATCGAATCCTTGAAGGAACTAGTCAACCCGCGTAACTAATTTAACAACTGAAAAGATGTCATGAACCTTTCTCAGAAAATGCAGGACAAAACACACAGGAATAGATATAGGGAACTGTGCCCAACATCACACTATTACGGCATGCAACCCGATCCACACATGATACCGTTGCAGCGTGCCCGATCCAACCATGATACCCGTGGCGGCGTGCCACCTGATCCAAACAGCGTACCCATGGTGACGCGCCGCCTGATCCACACATAATAATCTAAAGAAAACACACCTCAAGCATTAACGCTTATACTCACGAAATGCCCGAATATCAACCATAAGCACGCCAAGTGCATAATACAAATCATGGGGAGANAATCGCATACCCAATGATAATATAGAACATTCCAAGCCCCTTTTCATAATTCACTGCAAAAGCATGATACTTAACCATACTACGGACTCAAAATCCTTAGGCACCGCACTTGAATTTCTGAATCCACTAGAACCATTGTTCAGAGTTACTCACTCTGAATTATTCCGAAATATGATCAAACTCCAAGGCCTTGCTAGCGCATGAACACCTTCTCAAAAAATCACATGACTGACTCACTTTCCTTGTACATCCTTTGAGTACACGAATCGATAAACTTTGAGTCTCCCTAAAGCCTGGACATGAATCGATAGGGCTAAATATAGCACGCATTCCCCAAATCCTTTGCTCAAATTACCATTGATGTCTTCTATCCTTGGTCGTAATAACCTACTAATATGCCGATAACCAAAAACCTCACGAGTAGACAACCATGCAATCCAATCATACACGGTGGGGCTCTCTCACTTAGCTTGAAGCTACAATTACATAACCCTAGAACCCACCAAGACTTCTTCTTCCTCATTGACATGATCTCGCACAGTCGACCCGCCAAATTTCTCGAAATCTTCCTGTCAAACATCTCATGAGCACTCTGAATTACTAGCCACTAGAGTTCGAGTACCTGCTGCTTCAACCTCAACCCCTGGTGCAAGTGACGATTCCCTTTTCTCACGACGTTGTGTGCCTTGTTTTTAAGGCGATTCCCTTCACAAGCACCTGGCTTTAATGTGTTAAGCACGGGGTAGAATGCGTTAAGCATAAAATACCCGCATATTCACATATTCGATCTCTTACAGGATAGCCGGTAGAATTCTTCGTAGAAGCTTCATCAACACCACGCAACCGCTAATCTACTCACAGGAGATAACTCACCTATGGAAGTTCCATGCCGACATCTCCCAACGATGCTGCCATGTGTACAATTACTACGAAATCGGTAAACCCTCCTAGGCCCGTGCTCATCCACCTGTTTTACAAGTCTGTTCACTCCCGATTGACATTGACTACAGGTGCGTCAATACATTCCAATCTGAAGTCATGTTGCATCCCTCTTCATATCAAGCAACTCCTTTTTGCCGTATCCAATCTTCCCCAATATAGTAGCCAATATTCCAAATTAAGTCTGTATACCTAGTCACTCCGCCCCATGAATCCCAAATCACTCTAAACTTTTCTCAATCCATGTAGATGTCCTACCATAGAACCCATATGCTACTCTGCCACTCTCGCACTTTGGTAAAACCCTCTCCTGTAAGTAACTACTCGACTTCTGCTTCTCACACTTAGCCTTCTAGATATTTAACCACCACAAGACACCTCCCAGATGTCCTTCCTCATCCTCTATTGCCCAGTTGTTTCCTTAAATCAAAATCTGTCTCTGTAGCACTTGAACCAATAGATCGCTACCAAATTTAAACCTCTTTGAAGATCATAATTCTCGAGCCATCAACACTAGGAACACTTAATCGATCATGAACCACTGCACACGCGATCTCTGACAGCCACTTCCCCGACGCTATTTCACATATCCTACCCCAAAGGCAAATTGAAGAAGACCATAACACCGGCAAACTTAACATATTCAATCAAGGACGACGACACCACATCACAGATGAAAATTCCACCACGCTCGAAAATACCAAGTCTCATTACTCCATCAACCCAAACATGAACACTCATAGTCCGATTGTCTTTCCTCCGCTGGAAAACACTGAACCTCTGAATCATGCACTTAGAAAAACCTCTGTTTAAGTCGTTTACTGCCCCGATACATAGACAAGAAACCTACCATTACATCAATATTGTGCGATAACAACTCATGAACAACATAGCAATCTGTGCATACCCTCAAAACCATCGGGAAAACAGCTACTAAGCTGAAATGACAAAACATCCTTCTGCAAGGCGATGACATTAGCCCAATCGAATACGTAGCGAGAAACATCCTACACCACCTCTGTAGTACCATTAAAATTTCTCGATTCCCAATTAATAACAAAGGCTTCACGTCGTATAAGATTGAATAAGAAATAAATGAAGGCATAAGCCTCAAAGGAATCAAATCGCACGATGGAAAATCAAGAAGGGAAGTGCTCCTAATTGCCCTATAGCCTCTTGAAGATAAGTACAGACGTCTCTGTACTGATACGCAAGACTCTACTAGACTTGCTCATGACTCGTGAGAACTAAGTGAACCTAATGCTCTGATACCATATTTTCATGATCCAAAATCCATTAAAGGTCATGATGGTGCCAAACATTGCTGTCAGGCAAGCCAACAATTAAATGATTAACTTCATTACTCATTTTAGTATTTTTGAAATCATAATTTCCTTCAATTAAATAGTAAGAGATAAAATTTACAAAGTAAATGGAAATATTTTCACAACTACAATACCGAACAACCTATAAGCACCCCCAAAGCCCGGTGTCACGAGTGTATGAGCATTCAACAAGAAAATAAAGTAAAATACTACATTTGTCTGGGATACAATTAGACAGGAGTGTGTAAATAACTCGGATGGAGACTCTGTGTGTGTTGCGGACTCGTAACGTGGAATGCAGCTCACCTAAGTCCCCGCAATAACACGCCTCTGCGCCCACAAGGCCACTAGACACATATGCACCTGCACAAAAATGTGTAGCAAGTGTAGTATGAGTACGTAAATCAACGCGTACCCAGTAGGTATCATGTCTTACCTTGAAGAAGTAGTGACGAGGGGTCAACTCTGACACTTACTATGGGCTAACCATAAAATATCGTTATTATAATTAAGCATGGGTTATGTAGAAACAACTGAACACTCAAGAATGAGAAAATAAATAAACAATTCGTCTACTAGAGTAAATTCCCAAATTTATTTTCGTCATTTAACAATTTATATTTCAAGCCAATGAAGCAATATCATTTATTATTAGTTTCAAAGATATATCATGTGAAAATCATGTCGAGGTTGTACAGCCCAGTCCAACATAAATATTTAAATTTTGCAATGTCGAGGGTCGAACGACACGACCCATAGATGCATCTATCTGCGAACGAGGCGTTCGGCGCACTCCACAAGAAGAGAAAATTCATTAAAACAACCAATTCAAGAATTATTAAGGGGAAAATATTCAAAGAATTACCAATTCTCATTAACTGTCAAGTACATGAAGTTTAACCTGTTATGATTCCTTTGTCCGGTTTCAATATGATTTACGCCATTAAATTAACAAGTAGGGTGCAAACAACGCAAGTATAACATGATTTGGGTCCTAGACTACCCGAACATAACATAATTAGTAGCTACATACAGGCTCTCGTCACCTCGTGCGTACGCAGCCCCCACAAATAGAAGCACATAATGATTTGGTTCACCTATGGGGTTAATTCCCTCATACAAGATTAGAAAAGAGACTTACCTCACTTCGAAATTCCATAACCGGCTCCAAAGCCTTTCCAACAACTCAAATCGATGCCCATTTCTCGAAAACTAGTCAATAAATGTGCAAATCCATAAATATATACTCTAATACTAATTATAATTCAATTTACAACATTTTCCAACTCAGCTCGAAAAGTCGATAAAATCACCGTTGGGCTCACGTGCCCGGATTCTGAAATCTTTTGAAGATAAACATTACACATGGAATCACGTACTCAAATATATAATTTACTCTCAATTCCATGCCAAATTCGTGGTCAAAATCCAAAAATACCCATTTTTAGGTTTTCTACAAAAATCCCAAATTTTCACTAATTTTCCATGAATTTCCATGTTAAAATCTATATATAATCCAAGTATTTAACTTGAAATAGGTGGGAATCACTTACCTTGACATAGATGATGAAAATCTCCTCTTCAAAAGCTCCAAAAATCACCCAACCAAGTGAAAAAATGAGAGGGGATGAGCCAAACCCAGTATTAAAACCAATTTGCCCAGGCCTGCTCACCTTCGCGATCGCGAAGTCTAAACACACTGCCTCCACATTTTCCTATATTCTTTCGCGACCCAATGGCCGCGTTCGCGGACCAGGTGACCTGCTACACTTTGCTTTTGCGGGCCTCAAGTCGCGTTCGCGAAGGGTTAACACCTGGCAGGCCCAATTCCCTACCTCTTCGCGTGCGCCTACTCGTGTTCGCGTAGGCTTCCACAACCTCAGCTCCCCGTTCGCGATGGGAAAAATCCAAAAAACCCAAAGATCCTTCTTTTCAAACGCGTGAGACCTTTCGTGTTCGCGAAGGACAACACCAGACACCAGCATCAACCATTGCAAAATAGGGAAAAATGGTCTGAAACCACTCCAAATCACACCTGAGGCCCCCGGGACCCCGTCCAATCACACAAATCAGTACCATAACATAACACGGACCGGCTCGAGGCCTCAATTCACATCAAATAATGATAAAACCATGAATTGCACCCCAATTCAAGCTTAGTGAACTTTAGAACTTCAAACTCCTACATTCGATGCCGAAACCTATCAAACCAAGTCCGATTGACCTCAAATTTTGCACACAAGTCATAACTAACATTACGGACCTACTCCAACTTTCGGAATCGGAATCCGAGCCTGATATAAAAATGTCCACTCCCGCTTAAACTTTCCAAAAACCTTCAAATTTTCAACTTTCGTCAAATGACCCCGAAATGACCTACGGACCCCTTAATTCCACATACGGACGCACTCCTAACACCGGAATCACCATACAGAGCGATTCCCAGGGTCGGAATCCAAAACGGACGTCAATAACATTGAAATACACTTCAACCCGAATTCATGAATCCTTTAAAAATGCCAATTTTTCACAATAGGCGTTGAAACACTCCTGGGTCATCCAAAACCTGATCCGGACATACGCCCAAGTCCAAAATCATCATACGAACCTATTGAAACCTTCAAATCTTGATTCCGAGGTCATTTACTCAAAAATCAAACCTTAGTCAATTCCTCCAACTTAAAGCTTCCGAAATTAGAATTTTCTTTCCAAATCAACTCTCAACTTCCCGAAATTAAATTCTGACCACACGTATAAGTCATAATACCTGAGGTAAAGCTACTCAAGGCCTCAAACCATCGAACGACGCGCTAGGGATCAAAAATCGGTCTGGGTCGTTACAAAAATATTCCAAAAATAGCCATTTCAAATAAGGATTCAACAGTTAAATAATGAATATGGAATAAAATAAAGCGATTAATTCAACTAACCATTTAGGAAAAATTGCAAATAAGAGATAAAAAAAAAGTAGACATGTGAAATTAGACAAAATATGATGACTACAACATGATAAAGCAACTCAATTAAAGCATGAAGGGAAAACAGCATAGCTAAAAATCGGAAATTTCACATTTAGCATGTGTGCACACTCGTCACCTTGTGTTCACGGCTTTCACATATCACAAATTATCACAACAATACCAAATCCTAAGGGAAACTTTCCCCACACAATGTTAGACAAGTCACTTACCTCAAACCATATTAAATCAATCAATTAGAAGGTCTTTCCCTCGATTTTTCAACTCCGAACGGCTCGAATCTAGCCAAAATAATTTCATAATATAAATATAAATATAGGAGACTAATTCAAATAATAAAATTACAATCTTTGCAAAGAATTGAGAAATCGACCAAAAAAGTCACCACGAGCCCGCATCTCAGAACCCGACCAAAATTACAAAAACCGAACACTCATTCGATATTGAGCCCAATCATACAAGAATTATCCAAATCCGACCCCATTTTGCCTTTCAAAATCCAAAAACTTAGTCTAAGAAGTTCTACCACTTTTCCCCAATTTTTTCAACTCTAATCCTTAACTAAATGATAATAACAATGATAGATTAGCGTAATTTAACCAAAATCGAATTAAGAATCCTTATCCCAACAATTTCTCTAAGAATCCCTCGAAATTTCGTCTCCCACCGAGCTCCCAAAATCCCAAAATGTAATATGATTCAAAACCCTCGAAAATTCCCTTTTTCTGCCAGTTAAACTGCTTCTGAGACCCTTGGGTCGCTTCTGCGACGCTGCACCAGCGGAAAAACCATCGCAGGTGCGGAAAACACTTAATTCCTAAATTTCCGCTTCTGTAGACCATGGCTCGCACCTGCAAGCCTGCTCCTGCAGAGTATTCTCTGCTTATGCGAAGGACGACCAGCAGCCCCTGTTCTGCATCTGCGACCACATCTCCGCACCTGCGATCATCAGCTCTCTTGTGCGAGCCGGCACCTTCGGTTAATCCCTCTGCAGTTGCGATGACACCAGAACACCCCAATTTCAGCAGAACACTAAGTGTAAAAATGATTTGATTTCCATTTAATACACACCCGGGGGCCCAGGGACACCGTCCGAATATACCAACAAGTTTCAAAATATATATAAGGACCTACTCGAGACCATAGATCACATCAAATGACAAAAACTCTACGAATCGCAACCCAAATTCAAGCCTATGAACTATGAACCTGAAACCAACGTCGATTCATACCAAAACAACTCCGCTTTACACCAAATTTTGCACACAATTCATAAATGATATTATGGACCTATTCCAATTTCCAGAATCGGGATCCGACCTCGATATCAATAAAGTCAACTCCCGATCGAACTTCCCAAAAATCTTCCATTTTCCAACTTTTGCCAAATCATGCTGAAACGACTGACGGACCTCCAAATCAACATCTGGACACGCTCCTAAGACCAAAATCACAGTATGGAGCTATTAGAACTATCAAAACTCCATTACAGAGTCATCTTCACAAAAGTCAAACTACGATCAACTCCTACGACTTAACCTTCCAACTTAGGAACTATGTGTCACATTACAATCTGAAACTCTCCCTAAAACCGAAACCAAAACCTCCGGCAAGTCATGTAACTACAGTATAACACAGACGAGGCAATAAATATAGGATCGGGACTAGTACACTCAAAATGATCGTCGGTCGTTACATTAATACACCTGCCAGGCCTCCTACTCCACGCGCGCGCTCATTATCCATGTTATCATGATTAACAAAAGTTCCATCATCATTTCCTTCACCACGATCGCGGCCAAAACCTCACGATCGCGATATACAAATTTTGTTTTCTCTTCACAGACACCCTTTGGTATAATGGCCATAACACTTTATACAAAATTCCAAACAACAAACGATTTAATTTTCTGAAAACTAGATTCAAAGGGATACAACTTTCAGTTTTGGATCATGCCCAAATTCCTTATAGACTACAAGATATAAGGTTTCGAAGTCAGACCACTAACAGTAGAAATTCCTTCTACGCGATCGCGATTCAAAAGGCCTAGAACAACACTTTGCTCTTCGCGATCGCGGCCTTTCTTCGCGGTCACAAAGAAAGATGCACCAGATCTCAAAAACAACAGCTCAAACATGACGAAATGACCCGTAGGCCATCTGAAACACACTCGAGGTCCCCGGGACCCCGTCCAATCATACCAATGATTCGGATATAATTTCATATTTTAGTACATTATTTATCTTACATTTTAAGTGCTTTAATGATAAACTATATTATATTTGTACTTAATTGGGTTTATTTTATGTGTAAGTACGTTAAAGACGAAATTGGGAACAAAATAGAGATTTTATGTGTATTTTATACCCTATAAAAATAAAGTTATGATTATTTAATTAAGGGACAAAAAGATCAAAAGAAATCAAAAGAAGACGAAATAAACAAATTGAAAAGAAAGGAAAAGAAAGAGATAAGAAACAAGGATGAAAGCTGAAGAAAATGTTAGGCAACAGAAATTGAAAACGAAGCAGCAGTGTCTCGCGAGGCGAAGCAATTTTCTCGCGTTTGAGCACGCGACCTGCAGCCTGACGCGAGGTGCGTCGCGCGTTTTGCGTGGCGACGCATGGTCCGGGTTTTAAATCTATTTTGTCTACTATTTATTTTTGAATTTAGTTATTTCGTCTAAGTCTTTATCCTACAAATATAAATAGTCATTAAACACTAATTTTGAGAGAGGAGACCGACGTTAGAACTGGGGTTCGACCTAAGGAGACAAAAACACACTAGGAGCAAAGCGGAGAATTCTTCTACGAGTTTTTTTACTTCCTTCTTCCTATTTTCATTATTGGTTATGAATTCTTGTATTGTAGTTATGCATACTATTATGAATAGCTAATTTGTTATCTAGAGTTTTGATGGAACCGATTGGAGGATGATTTTCCTGTTATGTTAATATAGTTTTGCCGTAGTATTTTCTCTATTTGTTCAACTACGTATTTATATTGTGGTTTGTTGAAGAGCTCTCAATCGACTGTGCTATTTAGTGTGTATTACTCGGGCGAGAGTGCATATTTAGGTAGTTGTTGAACAACATCACTCCTAACGTATATGAGGGATCAATATGGAGGGTTTAAAAGTGGGATTAGGGATAACGAAACCTTGGTGCGATCCGAGTGAGCCGTACTTAATGCCAGCTAGCGTAATTCGGGAGAATATGTCTAGTAAATAGTGGTAGTTACTCGGGAGAAAATTACAACATTCAGAGCGCTCATGATCGGTAGAGAATACTTAGGCGAAATTATAGAAGACGTAGCGAGAAGGATTCTGACAATTAGAAAAATCATAACTCTAGACCTCCTTAATCTTTTCTCCAACCCGTAGTATCTTTAGTTGTTAATCTACTACTTTAATTATTTAGTTAATTAGATATAAGAATCTTAATATTTATAACTTAAGAATTGTTCGAGCTTATCTTCTTAGTGATAGTCAACAACTGTAGCTAAGCCTTAATTCTCTGTGGGATTCGACTCCGGACTTGTAAACCGGATTATATTTGCAACGACCGCTTAGCGCTTTTTATAAGGCATAGTTGGGCGTGATCAACCAACCATTCCCAAAACATGATGCAAACTTGCTTGAGGCCTCAAATCACACCAAACAACATCCAAACCACGAATTGATGATCAAAACCCTTCTTTCAACTTTCAAACTTTGTCGAACGCGTCCGAATTACACTGAAACATTCTGGAATGACGCCAAACGTACAAGTCACAAATCACGATACTAACCTATTCCAAGGCTCGGAATCTCAAGCGGACATCAATAAAATCAAAGTTCACTTCAAATCAATCTTATAAAATTCTAAAACCTTCAAAATGCCAACTATCCACAATAAGCGTCGAAATGCTTTCGGACCATCCGATACTCAACCTGAACATACGCTCAAGTTCGAAATCATCATACAAACTTATGGGAACCTTCAAACCCCGATTCTGAGGTCGTTTACTCAAAAGTCAAACCTTGGTCAACTCTTCCAACTTAAAGTTTCTGAATCGAGAATTTTCCATCCGAATCAACTCTGAACTTCCCGAAATTCAATTCCAACTACGCATACAATTCATAGAACATGAAGTGAAGCTACTCAAGGCCTCAAACCGATGAACGATGCACCAAAACTCAAAACGACCGGTCGAGTCGTTATATTAACTCAAGTTAATACTCTAGCATAGTTAGGCATTTGGCAGACTATTGTTTAAGGCCGAGATAACCAAATTAAAAAAAATTACGCGGACCGAAATATATAAATATTGTTATTAGATTATTGGACTTCTTTCTTGTAGTCTTATTTTCTAGAAAAAGTGAGTATTCTCAAAAAATAAATTGTTTGAACACATGAATGAACGTTCCATTCCTGAAAACCTTATCCAAAACTATAGTTAAAAAAGTGATTCAATTCATGGACAAATTGCTGCTTGAAAGTTTCCGTGCTTTCAAGTTAGTATCTTCTAAATAATTAATTGAAAATTTTCAATACATATATGTTTGCTATTAGGTACAATTGGAGAATAACAAAAGTTAGCTATTAGAGCTCAAATTGAAATTTAGGACGCACATGAAGATCTAATTGAGATGATAACATCCACTTATAAAGTTGCACCCGAGTTGACAACCATTGTGTCAGTATGATTATTTACTTTCTTTTGTTTGCTTTACGAAGTGATTATATTTTGATTGTTTATATGTTTATATAGCACTGATGACTTGACATTTGGAGCCATAAAAAATAAATGTTATTTTGATAACTGCATTTTACATTTTAATGGATATACATTTTAGTGTATTAGAAATTCATCACAGCAATATTTATGTAATATTTTTTCTTTACAAGGTCAAGAGGACAGTCACTACATAGGTAGTGCCACAAAGTATATAAAATATAGAGTTGAAACAGATATTCAATGTTAATGTTGTCTTAAATTTTTAACATAGATTCATGTATTCTT
Source organism: Nicotiana knightiana (assembly GCA_005239525.1). Taxonomy (NCBI): domain Eukaryota; kingdom Viridiplantae; phylum Streptophyta; class Magnoliopsida; order Solanales; family Solanaceae; genus Nicotiana; species Nicotiana knightiana. Next base: position 29,682 of record ML393440.1, read on the forward strand.
TTTCCAGTAGCAACAGAATGGATACTATAAAAACTACTTACAAAGGTCTTATTTTGATGATAAGTAAGAGAACCAGAGAAAATCTATGATAGCGAAGATAAATAATTACATAAAAAGAGTTTACCACAGGCATACTTAAGTTCATGAAAGTCATAAATATTTCTGGTCAGCCAAGATGATTTTCTTTATGAAAAAAAAATGTAATTTACTTAACGACATAGAGAGTTATATAAATTTTCAAAATTTCTTTCAGTTTATTTGACCATATTTGCTTATGTTGTACTTTTAATAAGGACTATTTTGTTGCAGGTATAATATGCTCTAATCTACGAGATGTCGACCAACTATGATGTGATGATAGCGGTGGACCTTCTAGGTATAGCTTTCTTAGAGTGAAGAACATTTACAGTGATAAAGCTTTTTCATTTTTATTTTATGGTCCTTCGTTTGATCAAGCAATTAAAGAGTTTAACAATATATTCTTAAATGCTACTAAAAATCGATGACAAGCGTGGGGTGACAGAATTTCACATATTTCCCAACTATTGGTTGCCTAACTAGAGAGAAATGATTATTTTTTGATAACAAATAAGTAAGATGTAACTTTTTGATAAGTATGATTTATTTTCCATTGAGATTTTTGTTGTCTTTAAATAGCACAAATAAATTAAAACACAAAAAAAGTGAGATCGCAAGTTGACAAATAATAAAATGTAGTGCATTAGATCATTTTTTACATGTTATTTCATTGAACAATTGGAATAAATGCTATCTCGTGAAATATTAAGTGCACTTTGATATTTTTTTAATGCTTATTATTTTTATTTTTAACATCCAAAGTTTAAAGTCTAGAAAAATTCATATTTGTTAATTTATCTATCAAATTATATCAGTCATTTTACAATTTACTCTCATTGTAACGTACAATCGTATATATACAAATAAACTAGCTCTTAATTTTCAGGACGACTATTTGCTCATAATATGGTAGGATTATATTTTAATCCTTAGTTCTATATGTTTGGGCCACTGGTACTAAGTACTTACCTGGGACAACCTTATTTGTGTTTGTGATGCATAACTGCATATTCATACTTTTTGAGTTGAACAAATGGAATAGTTACTCTAGACTTTCACAATATGCTTCTACTTTAGAATTACAAGATTTTTATTTTGGGTTGTAGCGTCAATACACCAAGGCTGTAGTCACAACTAAAAATTAAACATTAAATTTAAAACTCAAATAACTTATTATTATCAAAGGTTACGTTGTCCAAAATGTTCTTGTCATGAATTAATCATGCTGCTAGGTACCATAGTAAGTTTATCTGATACATTATGCTAAAGATACGGGTAATTCAAGTTAATACTTCGACATAGCCATTTGACAGACTTTTATTTGAGGTCGAGATAATAAATTTAAAAAAATATGTGGACCGAAGTATGTGAATATTATTGTTAAACTATTGGACTTCTTCCTCGTAGTCTTATTCTCTGAGAAAAGTGAGTATCTTCAAAATGTTAAACTGCTTGTCCGCGAGGTTTCATATGTTGACCCCAACTTATTTGATTGGGGCGTAGTTGTTATTGTTGAACACATGAATAAATTGCTACTCTTATGCCTTTTTGCTCTACATTCTCACATGAAGAAATCAGAAAATTACATAATAAGATACGGATTTCTCAAGGGATAAAGGAACAACAAAGATAAGAGTATATTACGAATGGAGCCCCGAAAAATAAACACTTTTGTACACTGGTGGTTTAAGAGCCTCGATCTTGGCCTCCCTCATTACAATAATATTGTTGGCTGCCTCGGTTATGTCAGCGTCGACATACTCCTCGAGTAACTCCATCTTTGCCTTCATGGCATCGATAGTGCTCAACGCCTCCATGAGTTTGTACTCCAAGGCAGTGATGTTTTGCCTTAACTCTATCTTAGCACGCATACATCCTCCCAGGTTATTTTAGATGCTCTCAGTGTCTTCAAAAGTGTGCCCCTCAAGAACGTTAAAGGTGCATTCCACCTTTCCTAAGTGTTGGGCAAAGGTCTCCCACGACGTCCATACCCACATACACCTTGATAACCCACTCTTTATTGTGCGAGACATCCTCGGAAAAACTCCACTTCATATTGGCTCGCCTCAGTAGCAGATAGTTCTTAGGATGAAGCCTTTCATTTGACTTAACCTCCGGCGGCACTATCACAACCCGGAATTCCCACCCTCAGAACCGTGATGGCGCCTAACATTTCATTTGCTAGGAAAGCCAACGTTAGATATAATTTTTCATCATTTTTAACAATCCAAGTCAATTTACCACAATAAAGTTGAGTAGTCTAAAATAAGGTGAAAATTAATAAACGACGAAATCCAAATAAAATCTCAGAACTGGTATCACGAATACATGAGTGACTAGAGTACTATAAATAATAGTCTGAATAAAAACATAACTATTTGAATCAAAATAAACAGCTAAGAGGGTATAGAAGGGGACTTCAAGGCTGCAAATGTCGTGTAGCTTTACCTCAAGTCTTTGCTAGTAGCTAGTTCCAAGCTACCTCACTAAACGCTGTCGGGACCAACTATAACAACCCGACCGGTAATTTTTAGAGTTGTAGCCTCGTTCTCCTATTTACTGCTTATTTTATGCTTTACAGTTGTTATATGACTTGCCGGGGTACCTAGTTCGGGTCCGGAGAGGTTTCGGAATGAATTGAGACACTTAGTCTCAAGGTTGAAAGCTTAAGTTGAAAAGGTTGACCAGATGTTGACTTATGTATAAATGACTCTGGATTGGAGTTTTGATGGTTCTGTTAGCTCTGTTGGATGATTTTTGGGCTTAAGAGTGTGTTCGGATTGTGATTCAGAGGTCCTTAGTTGAATTAGGCTTGAAATAGCGAAAGTTGGAAATTTGAGAGTTTGACCGAGAGTGAACTTTGTGGTTATCGAGCTCGGATTAGGGTTTTGGGAGTTGGAGTAGGTTCATAGCGTCATTTGTGACTTGTGTGCAAAATTTGAGGTCAATCGGACGTGATTTGATGGGTTTCGGTGTCGTTTGTAGAAATTGGAATTCCTTAGTTTTAATAGGCTTGAATTGGGGTGCAATTCGTGTTTTTGATGATGTTTAAAGTGATTTGAGAGCTTGAATAAGTTCGTATCGTGTTTTAGGACTTGTAGGTGTGTTTGGTTGAGGTCTCGGGGGCCTCGGCTTTATTTCGGATGGTTGACGGATCGAAAAGAGACTTAGAAGATTGCTGAACTGGGAGCCTTCTGGTGTGAGCGCACCTACGAGGGACTTGGTCGCAGGTGCGGCTAAAGTTGCACAGATGCAAGCAAGGATCCGCAAATGCGGAGAAGAGGGGCTTAGGTTGTTTTCGTAGAAGCAGATCATGGGCCGCAAAAGCGCTTCCGCAGGTGCGGAACCTGGAGCGCAGGTGCGGGCCCTGGGGATTTAAGTGACTTTCACAGAAGCGGAGGATTCTTGTCACGACCAAAAATCAGCCCGTCGTGATGGCGCCTCTCATGAAACTAGGCAAGCCAACTATTCAACCATTACAATACATCAAAAAAACTTTGAAAAATATAGAAGCAATTAATAGTTAAGGAAAACCTTTTAAAAAAATAGAATAAAATTCACAGCTCGACACTAATCTCTCCCAAAATCAGGGTGTCACCGAGTACATGAGCATCTATACAAGGATATAGTCTACTACAATGTCTAGGGAATAAGAACTGAACATAAATAAAGATAAGGAAGGAAAGTCAAGGTCTGCGAACGCCATGCAGCTACCTCGATAATCTTTGAAGATCCTGACTCCACAACTAAGCAGCCACCGTGACCGAAAGCACCAAGATCTGCACACAAGGTGCAGGGTGTAGCGTGAGTACAACCAACTCAATAAGTAACAAATCCAAACTTTAGACTGAAAATAGTGACGAACTCAATCGGTACAGTTCATTATAGATTCAAGTTCAAAAGTTAAACTCAATACAGTAAGATAGATCAAATTTGAATAATATGAAGAATATAACTCCTCTACTTCTACATGCCAATGCACATGTTGTATGTGATGCACCATGCCGACAGCCTCATGTGCTCACACTCTCAAATGCTCAATCACTCAGTATTGTATATGGCCAATCCGGCCTAAGGAAGATCCATGCCCGAACATATACATCAACAGACCATCAGTCAGTACCGAGTAGGGCCAATCCAGCCTGTGGGGAAGATCCATCCCCAGGTATATAAATGTTTCAGACAAGATCCATATCCAGGGAAGCTCTATCCCTCAATATAATCAACCACGCTCACTAGGGGTGTGTTCAGACTCCGTAGGGGCTCCGTCTGCCCAAGCGCTATCATAAATTAGTGAAATCGCTGGGGCGCGCAGCCCGATCCCATAAATGTCCCTCGTAATCAGGTCGTCAGCCTCACTCAGTCACCAATCTTTTCAATCTCTCTCACGGGCTCAAAAATGTCATGAAAACAAGCCCGAACATGATGATATGATGTATCAATAAATAACAACAGAAACTAAGATATGATATGAAATGAATGAGTATGACTGAGTACGAAATATCAATGAAATCAGTAAGTCAACAGCAAGAAACGGCCATTATGGGTCCCAACAGTACCAACATATAACCTAAACATGATCTCTAGTGTGATAGACAGCTCATTTACTTAATCACATGATGAAAACACGGATGTCAACAAGATAAAACCATTATACATTGCCATGGAATCAACCAGGTCACCATTCTCACGGTGCACGCCCGCACGCCCGTCACTTGACGTGTGCGTCACCTCAATACTAATCACATAACACATAATTCAGGGTTTCGAACCCTCAGAACCAAGTTTAGAAGTGTTACTTACCTCAATCCGAGAAAAAAATCTACTCCAAAACGCCTTTGCCTCACAAATCGGCCTCCAAATGACCCGAATCTTGCCACAAGCAGTACAATACAATCAATACGGGCTAAAGGAATAAATTTCACAAAAAATTACAAAGTTATAACCTAAAATCAAAAATCGACTCAAAACCGGCCTCCCGACCCACGTCTCGAAATCCGACAAAAGCCACAAAATATGAAAGCCCATTCGACCACGAGTCTAACCATACCAAATTTACTCAAATCCGATATCAAAATCCCATTCAAAAGCTCAAAAATCTAGCCTAGGAACTCTTCTTCTTTTCCCCAATTTTCCAGCCCAAATCAAAAATTTTAATGGTGGAATCGAAGGCATAATCATGGAAAATGATCAAAACTAGATAGGAATCACTTACCCCAAACACCCACGTGAAAATACTTACAAAAATCGCCTTTTACCGAGCTCCCAAATCAATTTTGTGTTATGAACTCAAAAACCTCATTTTTTAAACTTATATTCTGCCCAGATACACCTTCTTCGTGAATGCGGAAACATCCTCGCGTTCGCGAAGCACAACATTGCTTCTGACCAAAATTCTTCTATGCGAACGCGTTCGACCACTCGCGAACATGAAGCTTCACTGACCCCTCTCAACACGAACGCGACCTCACCTTCACGAATGCGTACACCAATAGCAAGGGGTCCCCAGCTACCTCTTCTCTTCTTTGCGAACGTGTCACCCGTCTCGCGTTCGCGATGCACTCTTCACCCAAACCTTCGTGAATGCGTCCTCTTCTTTGCGAACGCAAAGAACAAATATTCCTCATCCTCCAGATGTACTTCGCAAACGTGAGACCTTTATCATGAACGCATAAGAGGAAACCAGAATAGCTACACCAGCAATCTTCAGCCAACAAGCCAAGTCCAAAAATGATCCGCCAACCATACGGAACTTACCCGAGGCCCCCGGGACCCCAGCCAAACATACCATCAAGTCCCAAAACATCATACAAACTTAGTCTAACCCTCAAATCACCTCGAACAACATCAAAACACGAATCACACATAGATTCAAGCCTAATGAACTTTGAATTTCAAAATTTCCACAACAGACGTCGAAACCTATCAAATTACGTCCGATTGACCCCAAAATTTGCACACAAGTCATAAATGACACGACAGACCTACTCCAACTTCCGGAATCAAAATCCGACTCCAATATCAAAAGGTCCACCCCGGTCAAACTTTCCAAAAATCTAACTTTCGCCATTTCAAGCCTAATTCAACTATGGACCTCCAAATCACAATCCGAACATGCTCCCAAGTACAATATCACTCAATGGAGCTAACAGAACCATCAGAACTCACATCCTGGATCATTTACACATAAGTCAACATCTGGTCAACTTTTCCAACTTAAGCTTTTAATTACGAGACTAAGTGTCTCAATTCATTTCGAAATCCTTCTGGACCCGAACCAACTAACCTGGTAAGCTATATAACAGTTATAAATCACAAAAAGGAGCAGTAAATAGGGGAAATGTGCTACAGCACTCAAAACAACCAGTCGGGTCGTTACATCCTCCCCCTCTTAAACAAACGTTCATCCTCGAACGGGTCTAGAAACATACCTGGAGTCTCAAATAGGTGTGGATATCTGCTTCGCATCTCCCGCTCGATCTCCTAAGTAGCCTCCTCCACAAGCTGACCTCTCCACTACACCTTCACTGAAGATGTATCCTTTGACCTCAACTTTCGAACCTGCCGATCCAAAATTGCCACCGGCTCCACATCATAAGTTAAATCACCATCCAGCTGAACCGTGCTGAAATCCACAACATGAGAAGGATCGTCGACATACTTCAGGAGCATAGAAACATGAACTACTAGATGCACACTCGACAAACTAGGTGGCAAGGCAAGCTTGTAAGATACCTCTCTAATCCTCTTAAGTACCTCAAACAGCCCAATAAACCGAGGGCTCAAATTGACCTTCTTTACGAACCTCATAACACCTTTCATGGGTGAAACCTTTAGCAGATGCTTCTCCCCGTCCATGTAAGCAATATCACGGACCTTCATGTTGGCATAGCTCTTCTGTCTAGACTGCTTCGTGCGAAGTTGATCCTGAATCAACTAAACCTTGTCCAAAGCATCTTGAACCAAGTCAGTACCCAATAGCCTAGCCTCGCTCGGCTCAAACCAACCCACCGGAGATCTAAATCGCCTCCCATACAAAGCCTCATATGGGGCTATATGAATGCTCGACTGGTAGCTATGGTTGTAGGCAAACTCCGTGAGCGGCAGAAACTGATCCCACGAACCCTCAAAATCAATGACACAAGCGCGTAGCATGTTCTCCAATATTTGAATAGTGCTCTCGGACGGTTCGTCCGTCTAGGGATGAAATGTTGTACTCAACTCAACCTGGTGCCCAACTCTCATTGCACGACTCTCCAAAATTTCGATGTAAATTATGTGCCCCGATCTAAAATGATGGACACGGGAACACCATGAAGGCGAACAATCTCTTGGATGTAAATCTCAGCCAACCTCTCTGAAGAATAAGTAGTACCAATTGGAATGAAGTGCTAGGTCAGTCGATCCACAATCACCCAAATAGCATCAAACTTCCTCGAAGTCAGTGGGAGCCCTACTACAAAATCCATGGTGATCCGCTCCCATTTCAACTCTGGAATATCTAGCCTCTAAAGCAATCCACCTGGTCTCTGATACTCATACTTTACATGCTGACACTTAAGGCACTGAGCTACAAACCCTACTATATCCTTCTTCATTATCCTCCGCCAATAATGTTGCCTCAAGTCCTGGTACATCTTCGCGGCACTTGGATAAATGGAATACCGTGAACTGTGGGCCTCCTCAAGAATCACGTAGCCCGTCTACATTAGGCACACAAATCCGACCCTGAATCCTCAATACCCCACCATCCCCAATAGTCACTTCTCTGGCATCACCGTGTTGAACCGTGTCCTTAAGTACAAGCAAATGAGGATCATTATACTGGCGCTCTCTGATGCGATCATATAAGGAAGACCGAGAAACCACACAAGCTAGAACCCGACTGGGATCCGAGATATCCAATATCCTAAATTGGTTGGCCAAGGCCTGAACATCAACTGCAAGTGGTCTCTCCCCAACATAAATGAATGCAAGGGTACCCATACTCACTGTCTTTCTACTCAAGGCATCGGCCATCACATTGGCCTTTCCGGGATGATACATACTAGTGATATCATAGTCCTTTAACTGCTCCAACCATCTCCGCTGCCTCAAATTTAGATCCTTCTGTTTGAACAAATGTTGGAGACTCTGGTGATCTGTAAACACCTCACAAGACACACCATAGAGATAATGCCTCCAAATATTCAATGCATGAACGATGGCAGCTATCCAAATTGTGCACAGGGTAGTTCTTCTCATGGGGATTCAACCGACGCGAAGCATAAGCAATAACTCTACCTCCTTACATTAGGACACATCCAATACCAACCCGAGAAGCATCACATACACTGTATAAGAGCCTGAAGTTGAAGGCAAAACTGGAACTGGAGTTGTGGTCAATGCAGTCTTGAGCTTCTGAAAGCTCTCCTCACACTCATCCAACCACCTAAAAATAGCACCCTTTTGGGTCAATTTGGTCAAGGGCGACGCGATAGACAAGAAACCTTATACGAAGCGACGGTAATAACCGGCCAAGATAAGAAAGCTCCAAATTTCCGTAGTTGAGGATGGTCTGGGCCAACTCTGAACTGCCTCTATCTTCTTCGAATCCACCTGAATTCCTTCATTGGACACCACGTGCCCCAAGAATGCCACTAAACTGAGCCAAAACTCCCACTTGGAGAACTTGGCATAAAACTTCTCATCCCTCAACCGCTGCAACATAATACACAAATGTTGGGCATGCTCCTCCTGGCTACGAGAGTACATCAGGATATCATCAATGAACACTATAACAAATGAGTCAAGATAAGGCTGAAACACACTATTCATCATATACATGAATGTCGTTGTGGTGTTTGTCAGCCCAAAAGACATCACAAGGAACTCATAATGACCATAACGGGTCCCGAATGTTGTCGTTAGAATATCTGAGTCCTGAATCTTCAACTGGTGATACCTAGACCTCAAATCAATCTTGGAGAACAGTCTCGCTCCCTGAAGCTGGTCAAACAGATCATCAATACACGGCAAAGGATACTTGTTCTTGATTATAACTTTGTTCAACTGCCTATAATCAATGCACATCCTCATAGTACCATCCTTCTTCTTCACAAACAGAACTGGTACACCCCAAGGCGACACACTAGGCCTAATAAACCCCTTATCAATGAGTTCTTGAAGTTGCTCCTTCAATTCCTTCAACTCAGTTGGTGCCATGCGATACGGTGGAATAGAAATAGGCTGAGTTTCCGGCACCAAGTCAATACCAAAGTTAATATCCCTGTCGGGCGGCATGACCGGCAGGTCTGCAAGAAACACATCCAGAAACTCTCCCACCATCGGAACAGAATCAATAGTAAGAGTATCAGAACCAACATCCCTCACAAAGTCCAAATAAGATAAACAACCCTTCCTAACCATCCGTTGGGCCTTCAAATATGAAATCACTCTACTGGGAACATAGTATGTGGAACTTCTCCACTCAATCCTTGGCAACCCGGCATCTCCAATGTCACGGTCTTAGCGTGACAATCTAAAACGTCATGACATGGAGACAACCAATCCATACCCAATATCATGTCGAAATCCACCATATTAAGCAATTAGAGATCAACTCTAGTCTTCAATCTCCTAATAGTCACCACATACGACCGATATACATGGTGCACAACAATAGTATCGCCCACGGGCGTAGAGATATGAACAAATGAAATTAAGGACTCATAGGTCATATCTAGATAATGAGTAAAATACGATGATACATACGAATAAGTGGAACCAGGGTCAAATAATATAGAGGCATCCCTATGGCATACTGAGATAATCCCTATGATCACTGCATTTGAAGCAACAACATCTCACCTGGAAGGAATAGCATAGAACTGGTCATGTCCTCTACCTAATCGGCATCCCCTCTAGGGCGAACTCTAGCTGCCTGAGCCCCACCCCGAGCTGGTTGGGCAGGTGGTGAAGTAACTGGTGATAAAGTCGCACTCTAACTCCTTTACTGAGTTGGACTTCCCTTAAGGCGGTGATAATGCCTCTTGATGTGACCCATATCTCCACACTAGAAACAACCCCTCCCTGCGAATGGCACTAGGGAATAAAGGGAGCCCCAAGCACCAGAATACTCGCTAGAAGAACCCGGTGCCGATGAGCTCTGAATTAAAGGAGCATGGGACGAACTCTGAGTTGGAAGGGCACTGAGTGATAACTGACCCTGATGAGTATTGTATGAACCATAACTGGATGATGCATCACAGTGGACTGGACAAGCCGTCTGAACATGCCTATAAGGATGACCTCTGACGTGGTGGAACTGACCCCCTGAAGGAACACAGTTGAAACCACCCGGTCCATGAGGCCTCTTGGCCTCCCTCTAACCTCACTCCTGACTGCGGACCATCTTTATCTACCAAGCAATGTCGACCACCTAATTAAAAGTAGCACCATATACCATCTCCCTAGTCATAAGCAACCGTAGCTGATATGTGAGGCCATCAATGAACCTCCTAATCCTCTCCTATCAGTGGGGACCAATCAAACTGCGTGACGAGCCAACTCAGAAAACCTCATCTCTTACTGCGTCACAGACATGCCCTCCTATCGTAACTGCTCAAACTATCTACGCAGCTCCTCCTTACGAAACTGCGGCACTAACTTCTCCAAAAAGATAATGGAGAACTCATGCCATGTAAGTGGTGTTGCATTGACCGGCATGCGCATCTCATAAGCCTCCCTTCATGTGAAAGCAGCCCTAGAGAAATGAAAAGTAGTGAATGAGACCCCCACTGGTCTCTAGAATACCTGCAAGAATCCGCTGGCACTTATCTAAGAAGCCCTGTGTATCCTCTGATTCAGTACTGCTAAATGATGGAGGCTGAAGCCTCTCAAATCTATCAAGTCACTTCTGCTCATCTTCAGTCATAAAGAAGACCATTGAGGCTTGAGAAGCTGCAATAGGCTGGGCTGGCAGTACCCGTGATGTTTGAAGTCCATACATCACCTGCCCTGGAGTACACGCAGTGGAGGTATGAGTACCTCCCCCGGCCTGAGAAGTGACTGACGCGGCCTGGGTCGAAACCACCTTAGCAAGGCCAGTGCAAACGTCAATATCTGGGCCAACGCCTCTTGAAGGCCTGGAATCACAATGGGCACAGCTAGTGCCTGAGCTGGCCCTACTGGCTCGGCTACATCCGGAACCTACTCTTGAGCTGGAGTAACTGGATGATCTGCAGGTGCTGCCCTAGCTATTTTACGAGCTGGACCCATTCCCCTGTCCTGGCCCCTATCGCACTCTCGGCCTCTCATGGCCCTAGCTGGTGGTACTAGTGGTTGTCCCTCCTATCCAGTAGCACGTGTCCTCACCATATGTGAGAGAATAGAATACAGAAGTTTAGTTACCGGACTCTAGGGGTGGGCATCGGTCAGTTCGATTCGGTTATGAACATTATTGGTTTAGCATATCGGTTATCGGTTTACAAATTTGATAAACTGATAAGATATCAGTTATCGGGTATTGGTTAATCAGTTAACGATCATTATCGTTTCGATTATCGGTTTACCCGATAAGATAACTCAATCTAGAGTTAAGCAAAAAAGAGAAGACAATTCACTGGAGTTGAGCAAAAAAGAGAAGAATTCACATATAGTATACTCCCAATTTCTATGTTCTGTCCAATGGCCACAACTGGAGTAGTACTAATTCTTCAACAACAGTTGTCCAATTACATTAATAATAATACAAAGAAGTAGCAATTTCACCTTAAAATTAACAAGTCCAAACATATAGTACTAACAGTTCAAATTCAAGTTAACAAGACAACAACTACTCAATCCTTATAGGCTTCACCAAAAAATCAGTGGATAAATACTTATCAAACTGCAACAATTCCCACAAAATGTTCCAAGGCATCAGCTGCCCCCTCCGATATGATAACAATAATAGTTGATTTAGAATTTTTATTTCACACAATACCTGCACTTTCACAAGCGTTGAAGCCCTCAAACAGTCCAAGATAAACTGGATGTCGTTTGTCAAATGCCTAACCCGAAAAAAGAAACCATAGAGAAATCCCTTTATAAGATGATTTTTGTTATAGAAATTAAAAGCCTAATGTATGAGACTAAAGACTTACGCTAGGAGTAACTAGTAAGGTCTATGAAGAATGAATATGAAGCAACTAAAGAGTGCGGCTGAGAAAGAATAGGAGAGAATAAACTGAAGCCCTAGCATATGTATATACTTAAGGGTAAAGTCATAATTTTATTAATTCGCCTTCACGGTTTGCAGGTGTCCATCATTTAAAATCGAGGCACGCATTTTACATCGCAGTTTTGGAGGGCAGTGCAGCATGAGTTGGGGAACCAGGTTGAGTTGAGCACAACATTTCACCCTCAGACGGACGGACTATCCAAGTGCACTATTCTGATATTATAGGATATGATGTGCGCTTGTGTCATTGATTTTAGGGGGTTCTTGGGATTAGTTTCTGTCACCCGCGGAGTTTGCCTACAACAACAACTACTAGTCGAGCATTCAGATGGCTCCGTATGAGGCTTTGTATGGGAGACAGTGTCGATCTCCGGTGGGTTGGTTTGAGTCTGGTAAGGCTAGGCTATTGGGTATTGACTTGGTTATGGATGCTTTGGACAAGGTCAAATTGATTCAAGATCGGCTTCGCACGGCGCAGTCAAGATAGAAGAGTTACGCCAGTAGGAAGGTTCGTGATGTTTCTTTCCTGGTTAAGGAGAAGGTACTGCTCAAGGTTTCACCCATGAAGGGTGTTATGAGATTCGGGAATAAGGCAAGTTGAGCCCTCGGTATATTGGGTTGTTTGAGGTACTTTTGAGGATCGGAGAGGTGGCCTACAAGCTTGTCTTGCCACCTAGTTTGTCGAGTGTGCATCCAGTGTTTCATGTTTCTATGCACCGAAAGTATGTTGGTGATCCGTCTCATTTTTTTGATTTTAGCACGGTTCAGTTGGATGATGATTTGACTTATGATGCGGAGCCGATGGCCATTTTGGATCGGCAGGTTTGAAAGTTGAGGTCAAAGGACATAGCTTCAATGAAGGTGCAGTGGAGAGGTCAGTGATGCGTGGCTAGAATTCATGATTTTAAGCATTATATACCTTACATTTTATGTGCTTTTGTGATAAAAATACACGTTATATGTGCATAATGGAGTCTATTTCATGTGTAGGTGAATTGGAGATGGAAGCCGAGCTAAATTGATGCATAAACGTCAAAAATATGCTCAAGAGTCGAAAAGGAGTGACCCAGGCTATAGCCGGGCATTTTGGCAATAAAGTCAGGCCAACCCTGGCTATAGTGGGGCGTTAGACCCATAAAGCCAGGCCTAGCCTGGCTATAGTGGGGCGTTAGACCCATAAAGCCAGGCCTAGCCTGGCTATAGTGGGGCGTTAGAACCCAAACACCAGGCCTAGCCTGGCTATAATGGGGCGTTTAGGGCTTAACGCCTGGGTCCCTGTCCGGTCAATTTCGAGTTTTGAATGTTTTAAGTATTTCCCGGTATGAATATAAGTCTCCTACACGGTTAGGGTTTGTCCCAAACTTATAAATAGACCCAAAAACACAACTCAAAGAAGATGGACGTGGGGGATTTGGACGTGGAGGAACACACACCACGCTTGAAGGAGGCTTCTACCTAGTTTTTCTTCTCTTCTCTTCTCTTCTCTTCTCTTCTTTTAATTTCATAGTTCATTAGTTCTAGAGTTTTGGGTTCTACATGAACGTTCTAGTTTGAAGCTTGAATTGTTCTTATTATTTTATCATATTGGTTTATTTATTCAATCTTGTGCTTAATTATTTGATTGATTGATCACCAATTGAATACTATCTACGAATCTAGGATTGAACTCGGGAGAGGGAATTCTAGATTTCATATAAGATTGGGTAGAGCAAGATCTTAACCCTTCAGGGGAGCGAATTTGCGGTTAGGATAGGAATATACCTAATCGCCTTGCTTGGTTATTATACGGGAATTATTAATGTGTTCTTGTTAATCCTAATTTCATAGGAATATAGGTGTTAGGTTAGCTTGAATAGGCGAGTTGTACTTCGGGAGAAGGCTACGAGCAATATTAACCTTGTCAATCAATAAACCAGATAAATTAATTAGATGATTTAAGTGGAAAACTCAATAGAATTGTTTGCTAACCCATAGCTCTAGAATATCGGCTCTTATTGAATTCGTGTCTAGTTTCGCCAATTATTTCCTTAAGTTCATAGTTTACTATTCTAGATTAATTTTAGTAAACTATTCATACTTTAATATTTGCTTGATAGATTAATTGTTTGGATTTAATTTAGTTGATAGTTAATTACAAGTCTTTGTGGGTACGATATCTGGACTTACAATCCTATATTACTTGTCGACCACGTATACTTGCGTGTGCGTTT
>ML393440.1:50769-119732 GCA_005239525.1 Nicotiana knightiana
GTAGTGTATTAAAGTGCTTAGGAGGGTTAGTCACTATTCCTAAATATATCCTACCTGTCCCTTAGCCTACATTACAACCTTAAAAGTCCTAATTTATCCTAGATTTGGATAACTTGAATTAGTGGAGATCTACACTACGGGCAAGCTTATGGTACGACCACAGGATGCATATGAATTCTTTGTGAGAGTGAGTGAATTTGTTCAATTGTGTGATGTCCTTAANATTGTAATTTTCTTGTGGGGTAGGTGCATGAATTGAGAGGACTTAGTAGTTGCAAGTCGACTTTTGAGGTTGGGTGGTTGCAATTAGATTATTGGTATTATTGATTAAATTGTTATACTTGGGCATGTTTAAAGAAGGGAAAGAATGTGAAATTTTGTATGTTCATACTTGATTGCCGGTATCGATCATAGTTAAGGGGTAATGTGTGTGATTGAAAAGTAAAATACTCCTTGTTAATGAAATGTGTACGTGTTGAAGGATATTGCTCGAGGACGAGCAAGAGTCTAAATGTGGGGTATTGATGCGTGGCTAGAATTCATGATTTTAAGCATTATATACCTTACATTTTATGTGCTTTTGTGATAAAAATACACATTATATGTGCATAGTGGAGTCTATTTCATGTGTAGGTGAATTGGAGATAGAAGCCGAGCTAAATTGATGCATAAACATCAAAAATACGCTTAAGAGTCGAAAAGGAGTGATCCAGGCTATAGCCGGGCGTTTTGGCCATAAAGCCAGGCCAACCCTGGCTATAGTGGGGCGTTAGACCCATAAAGCCAGGCCTAGCCTGGCTATAGTGGGCCGTTAGAGCCCAAACGCCAGGCCTAGCCTGGCTATAATGGGGCGTTTGGGGCTTAACGCCTGGGTCCCTGTCCGGTCAATTCCTAGTTTTGAAGGTTTTAAGTGTTTCCCGGTTTGAATAGAAGTCTCCTACACGGTTAGGGTTTGTCCCAAATGTATAAATAGACCCAAAAACACGACTCAAAGGAGATGGACGTGGGTGATTTGGATGTGGAGGAACACACACCACGCTTGAAGGAGGCTTCTACCTAGTTTTGCTTCTCTTCTCTTCTTTTAATTTCATAGGTCATTAGTTCTAGAGTTTTGGGTGCTACATGAACGTTGTAATTTGAAGCTTGAATTGTTCTTATTATTTTATCATATTGGTTTATTTATTCAATCTTGCGCTTAATTATTTGATTGCTTGATCACCAATTGAATACTATCTACGNTCTAATCGCCTTGCTTGGTTATTGTACGGGAATTATTAATGTGTTCTTGTTAATCCTAATTTCATAGGAATATAGGTGTTAGGTTAGCTTGAATAGGCGAGTTGTACTTCGGGAGAAGGCTACGAGCAATATTAACCTCGTCAATCAATAAACCAGATAAATTAATTAGACGATTTAAGTGGAAAACTCAACAGGATTGTTTGCTAACCCATAGCTCTAGAATATCGGCTCTTATTGAATTCGTGTCTAATTTCGCCAATTATTTCCTTAAGTTCATAGTTTACTATTCTAGATTAATTTTAGTTAAATATTCATACTTTAATATTCGCTTGAATAGATTAATTTTTTGGATTTAATTTAGTTGATAGTTAATTACAAGTCTCTTTGGGTACGATATCTGGACTTACAATTCTATATTAGTTGTCGACCACGTATACTTGCGTGTGCGATTGGACCCAACAGTCAGCCAGTTGAAGAGGCTACTTGGGAGATCGAGGTGGAGATGCGGAGCAGATATCCATGCCTATTTGAGACTCCAGGTATATTTCCAGACTCGTTCGAGGATGAATGTTAGTTTAACAGTAGGAGGATGTAACGACCTGGCCGGTCCTTTTGATAGTTTTATCCTCGTTACCCATTTACTACTCATTTTATGCTTTACAGTATTTATATGACTTGCCGGGGTAGTTGGTTCGGTTTGGAGAGGTTTCGAAATGAATTGAGACACATAGTTTCAAGGTTGAAAGATTAAGTTGAAAGGTTGACTAGATATTGACTTATGTATAACAAATCTGGATTGGAGTTTTGATGGTTCCTTTAGCTCCGTTGGGTGGACTTAGGAATGTGTCTGGATTGTTGTTCGGAGGTTCGTAGTTGAATTAGGCTTGAAATGGCAAAAGTTGGAAATTTTAGAGTTTGACCGAGAGTGGACTTTGTGGTTACCAGACTCAAATTGGTGTTCTGGGAAATGGAGTAGGTCCGTAGTGTCATTTGTGACTTGTGTGAAAACTTTGAGGTCAATCGGACGTGATTTGATGGGTTTCGGCGTCGTTTGTAGAAGTTGGAAATCCTTAGTTTCAATAAGCTTGAATTGGGGTGCAATTCGTGTTTTTGATTTTGTATAATGTGATTTGAGGGCTCGACTAAGTTTGTATCCTGTTTTAGGACTTTTTGGTGTGTTTGGTTGAGGTCTCGTGGGCGTCGGGTTTATTTCGAATGGTTGAAAAATCGAAAATAAGACCTAGAAGATTGTTGAACTGCGAGCCTTCTGGTGTGATCGCACCTACGAGGGTCTTGGTCGTAGGTGCGGCTGATGTTGTGCAGGTGTGGAGTTGGGCTGGCATGGGGTAGGACGAAGGTGCAAGGAGTAATCTGTATCTGCGAGCCCGCAAGTGCAAGCAAGGCTGCGCATATGCGGGAATAGGGGCATAGGTTGTTTTCCCAGAAGCGGATCATGGGCCGAAGAAGCGCTTCCGCGGGCGCGGAACCTGGAGCGCATGTGCGGGCCTTGGGGATTTAAGTGACTTCCGTATAAGCAAAGGATTATCCGCAAAAGTGGTTCTGCGGGTGGGAATATTTGGCCTACATGTGCAAAAGCCCTGGGCAGTGTTTAACTTCGAGGGTTTCCGAGATTTTCTTCATTTTGGACATTACAACCTCGGAAATTGGCGATTTTTGGGAGGATTTTAGGGGTCGAGGTAAGTCACTTTGGTCTAATATATATAATAATTATGCTTCCCCATTGACTTTCCCACCTATATTGTGTGGTTTTGAGGTGTAAATTGGGAATTTGAGGCTAGGGATTTGGAGAGTTTAATTTGGGATTTGGGTGTCGATTTGGTGTTGGATTTTGGTGAATTTGGCATGGTTGGACTCGTAGTTGAATGGGCTTCCGGATTTTGTGACTTTTATTGGATTCCGAGACGTGGGCTCGGGGGCCGATTTTTGAAGTTGACTTTTTAATTTGAGTCAGAATTTAGTATTTTCTTATAGAATTGATTCCTTTTGCTCGTGTTGATTGTATCAAACTGTTTATGTCTAGATTCAGGGCATTCGGAGGCCGGTTCGAGAGACAAGGGCATATTGGAGTAAAGATTTGCACGGTTGAGGTAAGTAACACTTCTAAACTTGGTTATGAGGGTATGAAACCCCGAATTATGTGTTATGTGATTGATGTTGAGGTGATGCGCATGCTAATTGATGGGCGTGTGAGTGTGCACCATAGAAATTGTGATTTACTCATTACCCTGGAGCTGCGTAGTCATTTTATTTGAATATTCTTATTGTATTCTATGCCAAGAATCATGTTTAGGCTATATGCTGGTACTGTTGGGATCCGTAGTGGCCATTCATTGTTGTTGACTTATTTGTAAATTGCAGTTATGTACTCAGTCTTATCCATTATTTCATATCACGTCTCAGTCTATGTTATTGTGTAATGTCACATATCGTATCTTTGATTAGGGCTGCTTAGTATGAGTGTTGTGAGCCCAAGTGACTGGAGAGTTTGATGATTGAGTGAAGTCGAGGGCCTGATTGGTGTATGGGATCAGGCTGCACGCCGCAACATGTTTTATTTATTATGCCTGGATCTAGCTTATTATAGCGCTTGGGTTGAAGGAGCCTCTCTGGAGTCTGCACACCCACAGTGTGCGCAGTTGATTTATATTGAGGGATGGATCTTCCCAGGGCATAGGTCTGCCCGAATCATTTATGTCTGGGGATGGATTTTCCCTAGGCTGGATTGGCCATATACAGTACTAAGTGATTGAGTACTCTAAGAGTTTGAGTACGCGAGGCTTCCATTGAAGTGCATCACATATAGCTTGCATAGTGGCATGTAGATATAGAGATGTCATATCCCTCATATCATTCAGAATTGATCTATCTTACTTGCACTGAGTTTAACTGTTGAAATTGAAAGCATGCCCACATTTCTGTACTGTTATTTCTATTCTAAATTGTACCTGTCGAGTTCGTCACTACTTTCAGTACAAAGGTTAGATTTGTTACTTAGTGAGTTGGTATCACGCTACACCCTGCAGATCCAGGTGCTTCCGGTCACAGCGGTTGTTGAGTTGCGGAGTCCGGACCTTCGGAGATCATCGAGGTAGCTGTTTGGCATTCGCAGACCTTGACTCTCCTCCAATATCTTTCATGTTATGTCTCTATTTTTGTTTTCTAGACGGTGTACTAGACTATATCTTTATGTATATGCTCATGTACTTGGTGGCACCCTAATTTTTGGAAGAGATTATGTATTGAGATGACTTCATATCTTGTTATAAAAGATTTTCTTTAAATTAAATTGTTTTCGTATCTTTTAAAGCTTTAAAGTGTTGGAAATGTCTGAGTAGTTGGCTTGCCTAGTACTATGATAGGCTCCATCAAGACGGGTTGGTTTTGGGTCGTGACACCAATTCCGGTATCTGCACAAGAAGTGCATAGTGTAGTATGAGTACAACCGACCTCATGTACTCTTTAAGTGTCGAGCCTAACCTCGACGAAGTAGTGACAAGGCTAAAGTGGGCCACTTACAATAACTTATACATAGTAATAATAATAATAACAGGGAAAGAAAACAGAAAAAAGAAAGTAAAGCAGCTAGTTTATGAAAATGAATTCAAACCTCACTATCAGAAATCCTAGAATAACAACCTTGTAATCTCATATAAAAATATTGAAACTAACACAACAACAACAAGTACAACACACACAATATGTTGCGACGCGTAACCCGATCCCACCTTATCATCATTTATCAATATCAAGTATCCTCCCTTATTCCACCATAGTATCATTAATCAACATCAAGTATCACGTACACAATCCGTTGCGGCGCGCAACACGATCCCACCATATCATCATTTATTAATATCGAGTATCCTCCCTTATTCCACCTTTTCAATTCATCATCTTTCAATTTTCGTTGCGGCGTACAACCCGAACCCCAATCAGTTTCTGATAACATAAACAATCCAATAACTCGATTTACAAGGATTTCTACAATCAAAAAGTATGAGTGCAAGGCAATAAAGGAACCACGTAATAATCAAAGGATGCAATAAATTTTACAAAAATAATAGGACAAGTAAAATACGTGACAATAAAGGTGTGCAAGTAAAATAATTAAGGCAAGTAGCAAATAAGCACGAAGTCATGGAAGGGACGAACAATTCAATACAAGAATAATTAAATGACGAATAACAAATTATGTCATAGAAAGCAAGTAAAGCGTGTAGCAATTAAGGCATGGAATAAGATAATTCATGAAATAACGAGAAACATGGAAAACAAATATTTTGACGGCGTATATACACTTGTAACCTCATATATACGCCGTTTTCTCAAATAACCCAAACAACTCATAATTCATAAATTCCTAATTCCCTGAAGTCAAGGTTAGATCCAACACTTACCTCATACTGCAATCAAATCAAAGCTCAACCGGGGCCTTTCCTCTAAAATTCGCTTCCAAACCAATCGAATCTAACCAAATATAGTTCAATTTAAAATAAGCTTTAGAAACTACCCACGAGTGAAAAAGATTCAATTTTTAATGATTTTGAAAAAAGTCACAAAAAGTCAACCCCGGGCCCTCTCAGTCAAAACCCGGGATTCGGACCAACACCCAATTACCCATTCACCCCTGAGCACGATAAGGTGATTAGTTTTAAAATCCGACCTCAATTTGAGGTCTAAATCTTAATTTCTCAAAATCTCCAATTTCTACCTAAATCCCTAATTTCTACCATGAAAAAGTATAGATTAAAGTTTAGAAACCACTGGGTGTTAATCAAAACGGAAGGAAACAAGCTAAAATCTACTAACCTATGAAGTTGGGATGAAATTTCTCTTCAAAATCGCCTCTAGGCCAAGCATAAACTTGAAAACGGTGAAAAGTGAAGAAAATCCCGACTTTTGAAGTATTTAATACCTGGGGGTCAGGCGTTCTTCGCATTCACCAGACGCGTTCATGAATCGCACTGGCCAAGTGGCCATCGCAACCGCAATCAAGCCTTCGCGTTTGCAAAGGCTTAGCCCACCTTGCCTCCGTGTTCGCGAGTCAATGCCCCGTTCGCGTAGAGTTACTGCCCAGCCTGCCCCTAGATCCCTTAATCCAACACGTTCTCGAAGGGTAAACCCCCGTTACGTCGGGTTTGAGATCAGGTCCCCGCGTTCGAGTAGAAGAAATTCCTCCCAACCCCATTTCCCCATCGCGATCGTGAAAGTGGCTTCGCGATCGCGAATCACAAAGTGACAGATACCAGAAGATAGCTAAAACCAGCAACTTCTAAGTTCATAATCAATCCAAAGCCTATCCAAAACTAACGTGAGACCCTTGGGATCCAAACTTACTATACACACAACTGTAATAACATCCTACGAACTAGCTCGCGCGATCAAAACACCAAAATAACACCTAGAACTACGAATCGGATATCAAAATGTATGAAATTTTAATGAAACTTAAGAATTTTAAAATTTACAACCGAGCGTCCGAATCATGTCAAATCAACTCTGTTTTGAACCAAATTTTGCAGGCAAGTCAATAATAATTCTAAGTTGGAGAAATCAGATTTTCCAGTTCTAGTTTCCTTCTTCGCGAATGCGGAAGGACACTCGCGTTCGCGATGAAGGATTTGGGCAGTGGGGAGATTTGTTCTTCGCATTCGCGATCAGGAGATGGCGTTCGTGGAGCTTTGAGATCCCAGGCCTATGTATTCGTGAAGGCTCTCGCGTTCGCGTAGAAGAAAGGGGCCTAGAAGGTTCAGTACCCATTACCCTTCGCGTTCGCGAAGGAGCCCTCGAGTTCGCAAGGTTAGGCCAAGAGAGCCTCCGCATTCGCGAGGCCCCTGCCGCGTTAGCTATGGGTATTTTCTGAACCTGGGGAGCTTTGCCTTTGTGAATGCGAGGCCCTTTCCGCATTCGTGAAGAAGGGGCAGTTGGGCAGTGTTGTTTTAAATCGATACCTAGACTATTTTTTAGTTCATTTATTACACTCCTGGGCGATTTTGGAGCTTCAAAGAGGGGGATTTCAACCTTGATATTGAATCTAAGTAATTCCTACTCAATGTAAGTTTAATACATAAATTATGGGTAGATTTTAACATGTAAAATTGCAAAAATTATGGGTTTAGTTGAAAAACCTATTTGATAAAAGTGGGATTTAACCAAGAAAATGATTATGGAATAGGGTGAAAATTATATATTTGAGTTCGTGAGTTATGGATAACAACTTCTTCGAAAATTTTCGAAATTCGGGTACGTGGGCATGGAGGTGAATTTTAGGAATCCCTGAATTGGGGTTGGGTAACCATTCTAATAGTTGTAATATTAAATTTTGAACATGTATTGATTATTTTATATTACATTTTACTAGTTTCGAGTCATTTGGCACCGAGTTGAGGATTCAAGACATATTGGTGGATCGGAAGTGAACTTGAGAACGAGGTAAATCTCTTGCCTGGCCTTGTAAGAGGGAACTCATCCACTTAGGTGTGTTTTGTTGTAAATTACTTGTGTGGTGAGCTACATATGCAATAGGTGGCGAGAGTTTGTGCGTAGCTATATCCATGTGATGTACGGGTACTCTTAGGCTCACATCATGCTTTGTTGGCACCGTTACTTGATTATGCATATTAATTGTCTTGAATAGAGCTGAGATTGAGGATTCTAAGATTTAAAGTTTCCAGTTTAGACTTCTTGTTTTTGGAAAGAAATGATGAATTTTTAATGACTTTGAGAAATCTATGTTCACTCGCATCCCAAGCATTTCCGCGAGCGAGGTAAATTCCACTACTCTCATGGGAGAGGGTCATTCGCCTCAACAGGTTAATAGATGCATCTATAGTTCGTGTTGTTCGAACCTTGGTAGTGCACACATTATATGTATATGTATTTTGGATCGGACCATACGACCTCGGCATAATTCGTGCGAAATAATACGTGGAACCCAATTAAACTTGATATCCTTTTATTGGCTTGAGAGGTTAAATGGTTAGATGATGGAAATTGATTTGCGATTTACTATCAATGAAAGAATCTTTTATTTATTTCTTGTTATTAAGTTTTCATTATCATTTATATATCCCGTGTTTATTTATAATTTCGGTATTTTATTATTAGCCCATAGTAAGTGTCGAAGTAGGCCCCTCGTCACTACTTCGTCGAGGTAAGACTAGATACTTTCTGGGTACATGTTGTTTATGTACTAACGCTACACTTCTGCACTAACCGTGCAGGATTAGAGGCAGCTGCATCTGGTTATCATCCCGGCGCGCACGCTTGATGCTCTGAGACTTTGCAGTGAGCTGCCTTTCGAGCCCGTTCTGCATCACACGAAGTCTTTCTTTTGCATTTACTTTCTGTCTATTTTATTTCAGACAGTAGTGTAGTATTTTTCTATATTCTACTAGTAGCTCATACACTTGTGACACCAGGTCTTGGAGATTATGCTAGTAGACACTTGTTGACTTTTTATTATTTACTTCACCTTGTTTGCGCTCAAAGATTTTTATTTCTCATTTTATTAAATTTTTCACTTCTTATTTATTCAATAATTAAAAATCAACTATTTCTAAATTTTTAAAAGAAACAATCACATGGTTAGTTCACTGTTGGCTTGCCTAGCGGTAATATTGGGCGCCATCACGGCCTATAGGAGAAATTGGGTCGTGACAACAAGGTATCATGCACTAGGTTCACGTAGGTCTAACAAGTTATGAGCAGGCCTAATAGAGTCTTACGGATTGGTGCGGAGATGTTTGTACTTATCTTCGAGAGGCTATAGGGTGTTAGGAAACTACTCTTTCTTCATCTCCTATCGTGCAGTTGATGTGGTACTAAGTATCTTTCTCTTATTCTCTCACAGATAGTGAGAACGCGAATAGCGGATATTCCACAACTCGGAGGAGCTACTCCCCTCGTTGTTAGCGGTGAGGTATAGGCCGATGGAGGACTCCAGCCCGTGGTAGAGGACGAGGACATCCTAGAGTTTCTCCCGCTATGCCACCAGTGGATCTAGTGAAGGATCATTTTATTAAGGAGTAGGGCGAGATGCCTGCAGCAAAGCCAGCCCCGGTAGATTTCATGTCTACACCGAGCTTCCCGGAGGTCATGGGCCGTATTCCACAGTCATGGATACTATGAATCAGGCTGGTTTAATTCCAGTAAACCCATCCACATCATAGGCGGGAGGGGGAGCACAGACCCCTACCGCTCAGGATCCTGGGCATGCAGCTGCCCTGTATCATACCCCGAGCGCACTACCCGTGGGCGTAGCCCATCAGTGGCAGCAGCTATACCAGAGCCCAGACCAGCTGCGGCCAGCGAGCCACAGAAGCTATTAGACAGATGGATTAGGCTGCATCCCCCTGTCTTCAGAGGTAAGAGACATGAGGATCCCCAGGACTTCATTGATCGGTGCAGGGACAGACTGCAGAACATGAGGATATTAGAATCCCACGGGGTGGATTTTACTACCTTCCAACTGGAGGGCAGGGCCAATATGTAGTGGAAGTCTCATCTTCTTGGTAGACTAGTAGGTTCTCCTACCATGAATTGGGATCAACTCACACGCCTTTTCTTGGATAGGTATGTTCCTCCCTCCTAGAGGATAGAGTTGCGGTTACAGTTCGAGCAGCTCCAGCAAGGTCATATGTCCGTGACCGACTATGAGGCGAGATTCTCTGAGTTATCTCACCATGAATTTATGATACTTCCTACTGATGCAGAGAGAGTGCGGAGTTTTGTTGCAAGTTTGCACTTTAGTATCCATTCCACCATGGCCCGAGAGGTTGAGATGGGGACTTCTTATGAGCTATTTGTAGAGATAGATAGGAGGATCGAGAGTGTCCGAGAGCAGATGTTGTCGGACAAGAAATTTTGTTATTTCGGAGGGTTCAATGGTGCTCCGTCTGGGGGAAGAGGTCAATTTGGTAGAGGTTAACCTAGTAGGCCCACATAT
This sequence comes from Nicotiana knightiana, assembly GCA_005239525.1. Classification (NCBI taxonomy): domain Eukaryota; kingdom Viridiplantae; phylum Streptophyta; class Magnoliopsida; order Solanales; family Solanaceae; genus Nicotiana; species Nicotiana knightiana. The sequence goes on from ML393440.1 coordinate 60,977, forward strand.
CCAGCAATGTCGCCTCCTCGGGGTGCTCCAGTGCGACCTTATTTCAGCGCCATGCCAGAGAGTTACTACCGCCTACCAACTATTCAGGGTTCCTCCAGTGGGTATTCATGCCATCAGGGTCAGACTTCGGGTCAGCGGTCCACTACTCCGAGGGGTTGTTACGAGTGCGGGAATCCTAGACACATGAAGAGGTTTTTCCCCAGACTTCACAGCAAGGCAGTACAGCAGGGTTCTCAGCCTATGATTACAGCACTAGTTGCCGCACCAGCCGTCCAGCCGCCCAAAGGTGGAGGGCAGGTGGGTAAGTGTCGCCCTAGAGGTGGAGGCCAGGCAGGTGGAGCTCCAGCTAGATTCTATGATTTTTCGTCCAGACCAAATATAGTGTCCTCAGATGCCGTGATCACAGGTATTATTTTTGTTTGCGGTAGGGATGCTTCAGTACTATTTGATCCAGGTTCTACATATTCATATGTCTCATCTCTATTTACTTCCTAGGTGTTTCCCGTGAGTCCCTAGGTGCTCCTGTTTATGTGTCCACTCTTATGGGCAATTCTGTTATTGTGGATCGGATTTATCACTCCTGTGTTATTACATTCTGTGGTTATGAGACTTGAGCGAATCTTCTACTTCTTGATATGACCAACTTTGAGGTTATCCTGGGCATGGACTGGTTGTCTCCATATAATGTCATCCTTGATTTCCATGCCAAGATCGTTACTTGGCAACGCTAGAGTGGCCTAGATTGGAGTGGAAGGGTTCGTTTGTCATCGTACCTAGTCAGATCATCTCCTATATGAAGGCTCGACACATAGTCGAGAAGGGTTATTTGTCCTATCTAGCTTATGTTCGGAACACTACTACAAAGACTCCGACGATTGATTTAGTGCCTATAGTCCGGGAGTTCTCCGATGTGTTTCCTTCTAATCTTCCAGACACGCCACCAGATCGTGATATCAATTTCGGTATTGATTTGGCTCCAGGTACCCAGCCTATATCTATTCCACCGTACAGCATGGCTTCGAAAGAGTTAAAGGAGTTGAAGGAACAGCTTGAGGAGTTTCTAGCAAAGGGGTTCGTCAGACCGAGTGTATCACCTTGTGGTGCACCAGTGTTATTTTTGAAGAACAAAGATGGGACTATGCAAATATTGATTACCGCCAGTTGAACAAAGTTACCATTAAGAACAAGTACTTGTTACCGCGTATTGATGATTTTTTTGACCAGTTGCAGGGTGCCAGGGTGTTCTCTAAGATCGACTTGAGATCGAGGTACCATCAGTTGAAGATTCGGGATTCGGATGTTCCGAAGACTGATTTCTAGACTAGATATGGCCATTATGAGTTTCTAGTGATGTCCTTTGGTTTGACTAATGCCCCAGCAGTGTTCATGGATTTGATAGCAGGGCATTCAGACCTTGCGGGAACGGAAGCTATATGATAAGCTATCCAAGTGTGATTTCTGGTTGGATTATATGGCATTCTTGGGGCATGTTGTATCAGGCGAGGGTATTAAGGTTGATACCAAGAAGATCGAGGCAGTTCAGAGTTGGCCTCGTCCCACCACAGCGACCAAGATCAAGAGTGTCTTGGGGTTAGCAGGTTATTATCGCTGGTTTATGGAGGACTTCTCATCTATCGTAGCACCTCTGACTAGATTGACCCATAAGGGTTCTCCATTTTGATAGTCCGATGATTGTGAGGCGAGCTTTCAGAAGCTCAATACCGCACTGACTTCAACACCGGTGTTAGTGTTGCCTTCTGGTTCGGTGATGTATATTTTGTATTCGATGCTTCACGCGTTGTTTTGGGTTGTGTATTGATGCAGGAGTGGCGAGTTATTGTGTATGCTTTACGTCACTTGAAGCCCACGAGAAGAATTACCTTTTACACAATTTGGAGTTGGCCGCGATTGTTCATGCTCTTAAGATCTGGAGGCATTATCTTTATAGGGTGTCATGTTAGGTTTACATTGATCATCGCATCTTGCAGCATTTGTTCAAGCAAAGGAATCTCAATTTAAGGCAGCGTAGGTGGCTTGAATTACTAAAGAACTATGAAACTATCATTCTTTCTCATCCGGGCAAGGCGAATGTAGTTGTGGATGTTTATAGAAGAAAGGCGGAGAGTATGGGTAGCTTGGCATTCATTTCAGTAGAGGAGAGGCCATTGGCTTTGGACATTCATTTTTTGTCTAACAAACTTGTGAGGTTGGATATTTCAGAGCCCAGCCGAATTCTTGCATGTGTCGTTCCCCAGTATTCACCATTGGAGAAGATCAAAGCTCGTCAGTTTGATGATCCACACTTGTTAGTTCTTAGAGAAACAGTACTACAGGGTGGTGCCAAGGAGGTTACTATCGGCGAGGATGGTGTTCTGCGACTCCAAGGTCGTCTATGTGTTCCTAATGTTGATGGGCTGAGGGAGAGGATTCTATAGGAGGCACACAGTTCTCCGTATTCAATTCATCTAGATGCTACGAAGATGTATCGTGGCCTGAGGCAGCATTATTGGTGGCGGGGATGAAGAAGGAAATAATTGAATATGTTGCGAGGTGTCTAAATTTCCAGTAGGTTAAGTATGAGCATCAGAGGTCAAGTGGCCTACTTCAGCAGATGATTATACCTGAGTGGAAATGGGAGCGTGTTATTATGGTCTTCGTAGTTGGGTTGTCGTGGACCTTGCGTAAGTTTGATGTAGTTTGGGTCATTGTCGACAGGTTGACCAAGTCGGCATACTTTATTCCGGTTGTGACCACATATACTTCAGAGAGGTTGGCCCAGATTTATATTCAGGAGATAGTTTGGTTGTATGGTGTACTTTTTTACATTATATCAGATAGAGGCCCTTAGTTTACTTTGCATTTATAGAGAGCAGTACAGAGTGAGTTGGGAACCCGGGTAGATCTCAGCACAGCCTTTCATCTACAAACCGACAGGCAGTCAGAGCGGACAGTTCAAATCTTGGAGGACATGCTCAGAGCATGTGTGATTGACTTTGGAGGGCAGTGGGATCGATTATTGCCTTTGGCCGAGTTTTCTTACAACAATAGTTATCAGTCCAGCATCGATATGGCTCCATTTAAGGCTTTATATGGTCGACGATGTCATTCGCCCATCAGATGGCTTGAGCCCGGCGAGGCGAAGTTATACGGTACTGATTTTGTGAAGGATGTCTTGGAGAAGGTAAAGTTGATTCAGGAACGATTTTGCAAGCACAGTCCAGGCAGAAGAGTTACGCGGACTAGAAGGCGCATGATTTATCATTTATGGTGGGCGAAAAGGTTCTCTTGAAAGTCTCACCGATGAAGGGAGTCATGAGATACGGGAAGAAGGGCAAGTTGAGCCCAAGGTTTATAAGTCCATTTGAGGTGTTGAGATGAATTGGGAGGATGCTCAGCTTATTTTGCCTCCCAGTCTATCAGGAATTCATCCGGTTTTCCACGTGTTTATGCCCCGGAGGTATCATGCCGACAGGTCGTATGTGTTAGATTTCAGCACGGTTCAGGTAAATGAGAGCTTGGGTTATGAGGAGGAGCCAATTTCCATTGTTTATAGGCAGGTTCGCCATTTGAGGTTCAAGAAGATTTCTATGGTAATGGTTATGTGGAGGGGTCAACCAGTCGAGGAGGCGACTTGGGAGACCAAGGAGGACATTTGAACCAGATATCCACACGTATTCGGCACTCCAGGTATGGTTCTAGACACGTTCGAGGACGAACGTTTGTTTAAGAGGTGAAGAGTGTAACGACATGGCCGATCGTTTTGCTTTCTAGATCATTGTTCCCCATATGTGCTTTAATTGTTTTACGACTTTCGGGGATGGTTAGTTCGGGATTTGGAAGGGTTCGGGTTGAAATCAGAACACTTGGTTCCTTAAGGTTGGCTAAGAAGGGCTAAATTTGACTTGAATCAACGTTTTGAGTAACCGACCTCTGAACCGGGCTTTGACGGTTCCAATAGGTTAGTATGATAATTTTGGGCTTAGGCGTATACTCGGATTGGGTTTTAGATGACCTTGGAGCGTTTGGGCACTTAATAGTGAAAGTTGGCTCATTAAAGGTTTTAAAGTTCTTTAAATTTAGTAAATTTAGTATCATTTCGAGTAATTTAAGTATAATTCGCGTTCGGAGCGAATTGGAAACTTGAAGTTCATAATTTAATTCAATTTAGTTTTGGGGTCCGATTCTTTGTTTTGTTGTTGTTTTATGTGCTTCGAGAGTTTGAGCAGGTCCGTGTTATGTTTATGGACTTGTTGGTGTATTTGGACGGGGTCCCGAGTGGCTTGGGTGTGTTTCGGACCACCCGGAGCTAAGTTGGAGAAACCAGATTTTTCAGTTCTAGTTTCCTTCTTAGCGAACGCGAAAGGACACTCGCGTTCGCGATGAAGGATTTGGGTAGTGGAGCAATTTATTCTTCGTGTTCGTGGAGCTTTGAGATCCCAGGCCTACGCTTCGCGAAAGCCCTCTCGCGTTCGCATAGAAGAAAGGGGCATGGGAGGTTAGTACCCATAACCCTTCGCATTCGAGAAGGAGCCCTCGCGTCTGCGTAGGGTAGGCCAAGCAAGCTTCCGTATTTGCGAGGCCCCTGCGGCATTCGCAATAGGTAGTTTTCTGGGCCTGGGGAGCTTTTCCTTCGCGAACGCGAGGCCCTTTCCGCATTCGCGAAGAAGGGGAAGTTGGGCAGTGTTGTTTTAAATCGAGACTTAGGCCATTTTTTAGTTTATTTATAACACTCTTAGGCGATTTTGGAGCTTCAAATATGGGGATTTCAACCTAGCTATTGAAGCTAAGTAATTCCTACTCAATGTAAGTTTAATACATAGATTATGGGTAGATTTTAACATGTAAAATTATAAAAATTATGGGTTTAGTTGAAAAATCTAAGAGTTAATAAAGATGGGATTTAACCACGAAAGCGATTATGGAATGGGGTAAAATTATATATTTCAATTCGTGAGGTTATGGGTAACAACTTCTTTGAAAATTTCCGAAATCCGGGCACGTGGGCCTGGGGTGAATTTTAGGAATTCTTCAATTGGGGTTGGGTAACCACTCTAATAGTTAGAATATGAACTTTTAAACATGTATTGATTATTTTATATATCATTTGACTAGTTTCAAGTCGTTTAGCACTGAGTTGAGGATTTAAAGCATATTTATGGATCAGAAGTGAACTTGAGCATTAGGTAAGTCTCTTGCCTAACCTTGTAAGAGGTAACTCATCCCCTTAAGTGTGTTTTGTTATAAATTACTTGTGTGGAGGGCTCTGTACGCACTAGGTGACGAGAGTCCATGCGTAGCTATATTCCATGTGATGTTCGGGTAGTATTAGGCTCACATCATGCTTTTTTGACATCGTTACTTGATTATGCATATTAATTGTCTTAAATAGAGCTGAGATTGAGGATTCATAGATTAAAAGTTTCCAGTTTAAACTTCTTGTTTTTGGAAAGAATTGATAAATTTTATAATAACTTTGAGAAATCTATGTTCACTCGCATAAAGCATTTCCGCGAGCGAGGTAAATTCCACTACTCTCATGGGAGTGGGTCGTGCGCCTCGGTAGGTTAATAGATGCATCTATGGTTTGTGCCATTCGACCCTCGGCAGTGCACATAATATATGTGTATGTATTTTGGATCTGGCCGTACGACCTCAGCATAATTCGTGTGTATTAATACTTGGAGCCCAATTAAACTTGATATCCTTTTATTGACTTGAGAGGTTAAATGGTTAGATGATTGAAATTGATTTGGGATTTACGATCAATAAAAGAATTATTTGTTTATTTCTTGTTATTGAGTTTTCATTATCATTTATATAGCCCATATTTATTTAGAATTTCGGTATTTTATTATTAGCCCATAGTAGGTGTCGAAGCCGACCCCGCGTCACTACTTCTTCGAGCTTAGACTAGATACTTACTGTATACATGTTGTTTATGTACTCACGCTACTTCTGCACTAACCGTGCAGGATCTGAGGCAGGTTCATCTGGTTATCATCCCGGCGTGCACTCTTGATACTTCGAGACTTTGCAGTGAGCTACCTTTCGAACCCGTTCTGCAGCACCCGAAGTCTTTCTTTTGCATTTACTTTCTGCCTATTATATTTCAGACGTTAGTGCAGTATTTTTGTATATTCTACTAGTAGCTCATACACTTGTGACACCAGGTCTTGGAGATTATGCTAGTAGACACTTGATGATTTTTGATTATTTACTTCACCTCGTTTGCTCTCAAAGTTGTTTATTTATTATTTTATGAAACATTTCATTTCTTATTTATTCAATAATAAAAAATCAACTATTCCTACATTTTTAAAATAAATAATCACATGGTTAGTTCACTACTGGCTTTCCTAGAGGTAACGTTGGGCGTCATCACGGCCTATAGGAGAAATTGGGTCATGACATTTTAGGTTCAGGAGATATATTTACAGTCTGAAATTTTGGCGGACGTTGGTCATGTGTATTTTTTTCTTTTTCAATTGGTTAGGTTTAATGACAATCTCATTGTTGTGGCAATATCCTAACATATTTGGTCATTTTTAGGTTCATGAGACATATATTTACAGCCTGAAATCTTGGCGGATGTTGGTCATGTTTAATCTTTCTTATACTTTGTGACTGTTATTAGTTGATATATATATATATATATATATATATATATATATATATATATATATATACACACACACACACACACACACACACACAAAAACACACACATACACATATATACGTACATACATACATACATACATACATACATACATACATACATACATACATACATACATACATGGGATGGATTTTCCCTGTGCTGGATTGGCCATATACAATACTAAGTGATTGAGTACTCTGAGAGTGTGAGTATGCGAGCTTCTATTGAACTGCATCACATACAGCTTGCATAGTGGCATGTAGACATAGAGATGTCATATCCCTCATATTATTCAGAATTGATCTATCGTACTTGCACTGAGTTTAATTGTTGAACTTGAAAGCATGCCTACATTTCTGTACTGTTATTTCTAATCTAAATTGTACCTGTCGAGTTCGTCACTACTTTCAGTCCAAAGGTTAGATTTTTTACTCATTGAGTTAGTCTCACGCTACACCCTGCACCTCGTGTGCATATCCAGGTGCTTCTGGTTACGGCGGTTGCTGAGTTGCGGAGTCCGGACCTTCGGAGATCATCGAGGTAGCTGCTTGGAGTTCGCAGACCTTGACTCTCCTCCCTTATCTTTCATGTTATGTTTCTGTTTTTGTTTTCTAGACGGTGTACCGGACTATATCTTTATGTAGATGCTCATGTGCTCGGTGACACCCCGGTTTTTGGGAGATATTATGTATTGAGATGACTTCTTATCTTGTTTTAAAATAATTTCTTTAAATTAAACTGTTTCGTATCTTTCAAAGCTTTAAAGTGTTGGAAATGTCTAAGTATTCAGCTTGCCTAGTACAATGATAGGCGTCATCACGACGGGTTGGTTTTGTGTCACGGCCCAAATTCTAACTCAGGTCGCGATGGCGCCCGATACCATTATCAGGCAAGCCAACAATTTAACTATTACTGAGTTTCATTTATCTTATCAAAATATTTTCCAACATTTATTCGGTTTACTCTTAAACATTTGATATAACGAATAACATAGGCAAATTTATGCAAAGATAATCATAAAGTCATAATTAACAATTACATCCCAAAAATAATGTCTACTAACTTGTGTGCCAGGAACTGGTGTCACAAGTTTACAGGCATCTAGTAGAGTAAAATCAAAAGGAATAATAGTCTGTCCTACTGTTTGAGAAAAATATAGACAGAAATAGCAAAGAAAGGCTCCACAGTGCTGCTAAAGATCGCCAAGAGAAGCAGCTCACCGTGAAGTCCAAACCAAGTATAAGTCAGGGACGAGCTCTGGACCGATACCCAGATGCACCTACCTCAGAACCTATACAATTAAGTACAGAAGCGTAGCATGAGTACATAAATAATATGTACCCAGTAAGTATCCAGTCTAATCTCGAAGAAGTAGTGACGAAAGGTCGATTGACACTTACTAGGGTCAAAATGATATGTTTTAAATGCAGGGTTAAGCAGGAATGGCAATCATAAATAATAGTGAATACAGGAACATTGAATATCCTTTACAAATACCTTTATTTGTCAAGTTCTCTATCATGAAAATTACCTAGTTTTTCATTTTTTCATGATATTCAACAGATACATGATCACAGAACACCCAAACAAATAACAACACATAACATGCCGTGAACGTACGACCGATACGACACGAAAATAAATGTGCACTGCCGAAGGGTCGAACGGCTTGAACCATAGATGCATCTATTACACCGCTCAAGAATCGAACATGCGACATGGTTGACATGATAGTATAGTAGGACTTCCTCGTTCGCGAATCATACATGCGACGCAGGTACCCATATATATACACATAATTAACAGGAAATTCAGTAGAGAATATACTTACAGAGAAGGATTTATTTAATATAAATTTCAGAATGTAACCTCCTAGATGTTCACTTAATAATTCAAGGATATTAGGCAACCTAAATTAAAGTTTAAGATTATAGATACGGCACATAAAGCATGCTTGTGAATCCCAAACTCCCCGACATGACATAATAGTAGCTACACAAAGACTCTCGTCACTTTGTGCGTGCGTAGCCCCCACAAAATACAGACATGCAATTATTTATATTCACCTATGGGGACAATTCCCTCTTACAAGGTTAGAACGGAAACTTACCTCGTGTCAAGCCTACTTTCTGGGTCAAGAACGCGCCCGAAACTCCAAACTCGTTGCTCAAGGACTCGAAACTAGCCAAATATTGCATAAATAAATCAATCTATACTCAAAAGTATGAAATTCCCTTATTTAAATGATTATTTCGACCTAAATTACAAAATCCCAAAATACACCCCGGGCCCACATGCTCGGATTCCGGAAATCTTCAGGGAAAACAATCGCCCATAACCTAAGGGTCAACATTATATAGTTTTTTCATAATTCCATACCTATTCCTTGGTAAATTCTCATTTTTATCAAAACCCTAGGTCTTACTCTAACCCCATGATTTCTACTAGTTTTGTGTGTTAATCTACCCAAGAATTCAAGTATTAAACTCACTTTATGGAAGGAATTACTTACCTTATAATAGCTAGGTCGAATCTCTCCTTTGCTAGCTCTCAAAATCGTCCAAGATGAAGAAAATGGTTCAAGAATAGCTAAATCCCGTATTTTAAACAACCTCACTGCCTTCAGGTTTTTCGCACCTGCGGTCTCACATCTGCGAGAAAGATCTTGCACCTGCGGAAAAATAGGAAGGGGCCAGTGGTTGCACATGCGGAAGGGAGTCCGCACCTGCGGCTCCGCTTCTGCGGGAAATGGCCCGCACCAGCGGTACTGGGTAGCCCCCTCTGAGGCCGTACTTGCGAGGCGTTGATAGCACATGTTGTCTTCGCACTTGCGGCTGTCGCACCAGATCTGGTACACCAGCAGTTCTTCTAAGGCTGGTTCTTGCCTCGCCCGATGTCCGAATGGCGTCCAGGCCCACCCGAGGCCCCGTCCAAATATACCAACAAGTCCTATATCATAATATGGACTCGCTCGAGCCTTCGGAACGTCCGAAACAACGCTAAATCTAAAAAGCATACCCCAAAACCTATTGGATCTAACTTAAGAACTTTAAGTTCTTGAATTCGCCTTCAACACGCCGAACCTACCTATACTACTCGGAATGACACCAAATTTTGCGAGAGAGTCGTAAATGACATAAGAGAACTATTCCCGGTCTCAGAATTCCATTCGGACCTCGATAACACAAAAATCACGTTCTAAACCTCAATTTGAACTTAAGGAATCATATTCCACTATTTGGCGCTGAAATGCTCTCGGGTTATCCAAAACTCGTTCCGAACACACGCACAAGTTCGAAATCATCATACGAACCCACTAGAACCTTCAAATCTCTATTTCGAGGTCATTTTCTAGAAATGTTGACTGAAGTCAAACTTGGCCTTTAAGGCTAACCTTAAGGAAGTAAGTGTCCTATACCACTTCAAACTCCTCCAAACCTCGAACCACCCATCCCCGCAAGTCATAAATCAATAAAATCAACTACGAGGAGTCTCATTTAGGGGCACGGGGTTCTAGAACGCAAAATAACCGGTCGGGTCGTTACATTTTGGGTCGTGACACCAATTCTGGTATTTGCAAAAGAAGTTCAGAGTGTAGTATGAGTACAACCGACCCCATGTACTCTGTAAGTGCTGAGCCTAACCTCGATGAAGTAGTGACGAGGCTAAAGCAGGCCACTTACAATAACCTATACGCAGTAATAATAATAACAATAATAATAATAATAATAATAGGGAAAGAAAACAGGAAATGAAAGTAAAGCAGTTAGTTTATGAAAATAAATTCAAACCTCACTATCAAAAAGCCCAAAATAACAACCTCGTAATCTCATATAAAAATATTGAAACTAACACAACAACAACAACAAGTACAACACACATAATTTGTTGCGACGCATAACATGATTCCACCGTAACATCCTTTATCAATATCTAGTATCACGTTTACAATCCGTTGCAGCGTGCAATCTGATCCCACCTTATCAACATTTATCAATATCAAGTATCCTCCCTTATTCCACCATAGTATTATTAATCAATATCAAGTATAACGTACATAATCCGTTGCGGCACGCAACCTGATCCCACCATATCATCATTTATTAATATCGAGTATCCTCCCTTATTCCACCTTTTCAATTCATCATCTTTCAATTTCCATTGCGGCGTACAACTCGATCCCCAATCAATTTCAGATAACATAAAAAATCCAATAACTCGATTTACAAGGATTTCTACAATCAAAAAGTATGAGAACAAGGCAATAAAGGAACCACGTAACAATCAAAGAATGCAATAAATTTTACAAAAAAAATAGGCAAGTAAAGCACATGACAATAAAGGCGTGCAAGTAAAATAGTTAAGGCAAGTAGCAAAAAAGCACGGAGTCATGGAAGGGACCAACAATTCAATACAAGCATAATTAAATGACGAATAACAAATTATGTCATAGAAAGCAATTAAAGCATGTAACAATTAAGGCATGGAATAAGCTAATTCATGAAATAACGAGAAACATGGAAAACAAATATTTTGACGACGTATATACACTTGTCACCTCGCATATACGCCATTTTCTCTAATAATCCACACAACATATAGTTCAGAAATTCCTAATTCCCTCAAGTCAAGGTTAGATCCAACACTTACCCCACACCGCAATCAAATCAAAGCTCAATCGAGGCCTTTCTTCTAAAATACGCTTCCAAACCAATCGAATCTAACCAAATATAGTTCAATTCAAAATAATCTTTAGAAACTACTCACGAGTGAAAAAGATTCAATTTTTAATGATTTTGAAAAAAGTCAAAAAAGTCAACTTTGGTCCCTCTCGGTCAAAACCTGAGATTCGGACCAAAACCTAATTACCCATTCATCCTCGAGCACGATTATGTGATTAGTTTCGAAATCCAACCTCGATTTGAGGTCTAAATCTCAAATTTTCAAAATCTCTAATTTCTACCATGAAAAAGCATAGATTAAAGGTTAGAAATCAATGGGTGTTTATGGAAATGGAAGGAAACAAGTTAAAATCTACTAACCTATGAAGTTGAGATGAAATTTCTCTTCAAAGTCGCCTTTAGGCCAAGCTTAAACTTGAAAACAGTGAAAAGTGAAGAAAATCCCGACTTTTGAAATGTTTAATACCTGGGCGCAGGCGTTCTTTGCATTCGCGAAGCACCAGATGCGTTCGTAAAGAGCACTGGCCAAGTGGCCATCACGATCGCAATCAAGCCTTCACGTTCGTGAAGGCTTAGCCCCCCTTGCCTTCGCGTTAGCGAGTCAACGCCCCATTCGCGTAGAGTTACTGCCCATCCTGCCCCTATATCCCATAACCCATCACGTTCATGAGGAAAAGGCCCCGTTTGCGATGGGTAAACCCCCCCCCCCCAATTACGTCACGTTTGCGGTCAAGTCCCCGTGAGCGCATAGAATAAATTCCTCCCAGTCCCATTTCCCCTTCGCGATCTTGAAATTGGCTTCTCGATCGCGAAGCACACGGTGACAGACACCAGAAGATAGCTGAAACCAGCAACTTCTAATACCATAATCAATCTGTAGCCTATCTGAAACTCACCTGAGCCCCTCGGTCTCCAAACTAAACATACACACAAGTGTAATAACATCATATGAACTCGCTCACGCGATCATAACACCTAGAACTACGAATCGGATATCAAAATGTATGAAATTTTCAATGAAACTTAAGAACTTTAAAGTTTACAACCGAGCGTCCGAATCATGTCAAATCAACTCCATTTTGAACCAAATTTTGCAGGTAAGTCAATAACAGTAAGTCAATAATAATGCTAAGTTGGACAAACCAGATTTTCTAGTTCTAGTTTCCTTCTTCACGAACGAGGAAGGAAACTCATGTTTGTGATGAAGGATTTGGGCAATGGGGTGATTTGTTATTCGCGTTTGTGATCAGGAGGTCGTGTTCACGGAGCTTTGAGGTACTAGGCCTACGCGTTCGCGAAGGCCCTCTCACATTCGTGTTGAAGAAACGGGCCTGGGTGGGTCAATACTCATTACCCTTCGCATTCACGAAGGAGCCCTCGTGTTCGCGTAGGGTAGGCCAAGCAAACCTCCGCATTCGCGAGGCCCCTGCCGCATTCGCGATGGGTATTTTTCTGGCCTGGGGAGCTTTTCCTTCGTGAACATGAGGCCCTTCCCGCGTTCACGAAGAAAGGGAAGTTGGGCAGTGTTCTTTTAAATCGATACTTAGGCCATTTTTGAGTTCATTTATTACACTCTTGGTCGGTTATGGAGTTTCAAAGAGGGGGATTTCAACCTAGCTGTTGAAGCTAAGTAATTCCTACTCAATGTAAGTTTAATACATAGATTATGGGTAGATTTTAACATATAAAATTGTGAAAATTATGGGTTTAGTTGAAAAACCTAGGTTTTGATAGAAATGGAATTTAACCACGAAAATGATTATGGAATAAGGTGAAAATCATATATTTGAATTTGTGAGGTTATGGGTAACAACTTCTTCAAAAATTTCTGAAATTCGGGCACGTGGGCCCGGGGGTAAATTTTAGGAATCCTCAATTCGGATCAGGTAACCACTATAATAGTTAGAATATGAACTTTTGAATATTTATTGATTATTTTATATTACACTTGACTAGTTTCGAGTCGTTTGGCACCAAGTTGAGGATTTAAAACATATTTATGGATCGGAAGCGAACTTGAGAACGAGGTAAGTCTCTTGTCTAACCTTGTAAGTGGGAACTCATCCCCTTAGGTGTGTTTGTTGTAAATTACTTGTGTGGGGAGCTACATACGCACTAGGTGGCAAGAGTTCGTGCGTAGATATATTCCATGAGATGTCCGGGTAATCTTAGGCTCACATCATGCTTTTTTGACATCGTTACTTGATTATGTATATTAATTGTCTTGAATAGAGCTGAGAGTGAGGATTCTAAGATTAAAGTTTCCAGTTTAGACTTATTATTTTTGGAAAGAATTGATGAAATTTTCAATAACTTTGAGAAATCTAATTTCACTCGCATCTCAAGCATTTTCACGAGCGAGGTAAATTCCAATACTCTCATGGGAGCGGGTTGTTCGCCTCGGCAGGTTAATAGATGCATCTATGATTTGTACCGTTCGATCCTCGGTAGTGCACACAGTATATGTATATGTATTTTGGATCGGGTACGACCTCGGCATAATTCGTGCATAATAATACGTGGAGCCCAATTAAACTTGATATCCTTTTATTGGCTTGAGAGGTTAAATGGTTAGATGATGGAAATTGATTTGGGATTTAATATCAATGAAAGAATTGTTTATTTATTTCTTGTTATTGAGTTTTCATTATCATTTATATAGCCCATGTTTATTTAGAGTTTCGGTATTTTATTATTAACCCATAGTAAGTGTTGAAGTCGACCCCTCGTCACTACTTTTTTGAGGTTAGACTAGATACTAACTAGGTACATGTTGTTTATGTATCCACGCTACACTTATGCACTAATCGTGGAGGATCTGAGGCAGGTGTATCTAGTTATCATCCCGACGCGCACTCTTGATACTCCAAGACTTTGTGGTGAGTTGCCTTTCGAGCCCGTTCTGCAGCACATAAAGTCTTCCTTTTGCATTTACTTTCTGTCTATTTTATTTTAGATATTTGTGTAGTATTTTTGTATATTCTACTAGTAGCTCATACACTTATGATACCAGGTCTTGGAGATTATGCTAGTGGACATTTAATGAGTTTTTTTTACTTTACCTCGTTTGCTCTCAAAGTTGTTTATTTCACATTTTATTAAATTTTTCATTTCTTATTTATTCAATAATTAAAAATCAACTATTCCTAAATTTTTAAAAGAAACAATCACATGGTTAGTTTATTGTTGGCTTGCGTAGAGGTAACGGTGGGCGCCATCACGGCCCATAGGAGAAATTGGGTCGTGACAACATGGTATCATACACTAGGTTCACGTAGGTCTTACACGTTATGAGCAGGCCTTATAGAGTCTTGTAGATCGCTGCGGAGACGTCCGTACTTATCTTCGATAGGCTATAGGGTGTTAGGAAACTACTTTTTCTTCATCTCCTATCGTGCAGTCTATGTGGTTCTAAGTATCTTTCTCTTATTCTCTCACAGATGGTGAGAACACGCATAGCGGATGTTCCAGACGGAGGAGCTTATCCCTCTGTTGCTAGAGGCGAGGTAGAGGCCGAGGGAGGACTCCAGCCCGTGGTAGAGGACGAGGACGTCCCATAGTTCCTCCCGCTATGCCACCAGCGGATCTAGTAGAGAATAATATTATTGTGGAGCAGGGAGAGGTTCCTGCAGCAGAGCCAGCCCCGATAGATTTCATGTCCACACCGGGATTCCAAGAGGTCATGGGTCGTATGCTACGGTTCATGGATACTATTACTCATGCTGGTTTAATTCCAGCAAACCCATCCACATCTCGGGCGGGAGGGGGTGCATAGACCCCTACCGCTCAGGCTCCTGGGCATGCGGCTGCCATGTATCAGACCCTCGGTGCACTACCCGTGGGCGTAGAGCCAGTGGCAGCAGCTATACCTGAGCCCAGACCAGCTGCAGTCGGCGAGCTATAAAAGCTATTGGACAAATGGACTAGGATACACCCCCTGCCTTCAGAGGTGAGCGACATGACGATCCCCAGGACTTCATTGATCGATGTAGGGACAGACTGCACAACATGAGGATATTAGAGTCCCACGGGGTGGATTTTACTACCTTCCAACTTGAGGGCAGGGCCCGCAAGTGGTGGAAGTCCTATCTTCTCAGTAGACTAGAAGGTTCTTCTCCCATGACTTGGTATCAACTCACGCCTTTTCATGGATAAGTATATTCCACCTTCTCATAGGGAAGAGTTGCGGTTCCAGTTCTAGCAGCTCCAGCAGGGTCAGATGTCAGTGACCGACTATGAGGCGAGATTCTCTGAGTTGTTTCGCCATGCACTTATGATACTTACTACTGATGTGGAGAGAGTGTAGAGGTTTGTTGCAGGTTTTCACTCTGGTATCTAGGCCACCACAACCCGAGAGGTTGAGACGGGGACTTCTTGCGAGCTAGCTGTAGAGATAGCTTGGAGGATCAAGGGTGTCCGGCAGTAGAGCCAAGAGCAGATGCCGCGGGATAAGCAATTTTGTTTTTTCGGAGGGTTCAGTGGTGCTCCGTTTGGGGGAAAAGGTCAGTTTGCGAGAGGTCAGCCTAGTAGGCCCACATATCCAGAACTGTCGCCTCCTCGGGGTGCTCTAGTGCAACCTTATTCCAGCACCATGCTAGAGAGTTCCTACTGCTTACCTACTATTCAGGGTTCCTTCAGTGGGTATTCAGGCCATCAGGGTCAGACTTTGGAGCAGCAGTCTGCCACTCCGAAGGGTTGTTAAGAGTGCGAGGATCCAGGCCACATGAAGAGGTTTTTCTCCAAACTTTGCGGCAAGGCAGTACAGCAGGGTTCTCAGCCTATGATTACAGCATTAGCTGCCAAACCAGTCATCCGGCCACCCATAGGCAGAGAGAAGGTAGGTAAGGGTTGTCCTAGAGGTGGAGGTCAGGCAGGTGGCGCTCCAACTAGATTATATGATTTTCCAACCAGACCAGATGCAATGGCCTCAGATTCCATGATCACAAGTATTATTTCTTTATGCGGTAGGGATGCTTCAGTACTATTTTATCCAGGGTCTACATATTCATATGTCTCATCTCTTTTTGCTCATTTCCTGCTCATGCTTATGTGTCCACTCTTGTGGGTTATTCTGTTATTGTGGATCGGATCTATCGATCCTGTGTTGTTACATTCTGTGCTTATGAGAGTAGAGCAGATCTTCTGTTGCTTGATATGACCGACTTTAAGGTCATCCTGGGCATGGATTGGTTGTCTCCATATCATGTCATCCTTGATTTCCATGTTAAGATTGTTACCTTGGTGATTCCAAAGTGGCCTAGATTAGAGTGGAAGGGTTCGTCTGTCAGCGTACCTAGTCGGATCATCTCCTTTATGAAGGCTCGACACATGGTCGAGAAGGGTTATTTGTCCTATCTAGCTTATGTTCGGGACACTACCGCATAGCTCTGAAGATTGATTCAATGCATGTAGTCCAGGAGTTCTCCGATGTGTTTCCATCTGATCTTCGAGGCATGCCACCAGTTCATGATATTAATTTTTGTATTGATTTGGCTCTAGGTAACCTATATCTATTCTACCGTACCGCATGGCTCCGAAAGAGTTGAAGGAGTTGAAGGAAAAACTTGAGGAGTTCCTAGCAAAGGGGTTCGTCAGACCGAGTGTATCGCCTTGGGGTACACCAGTGTTATTTATGAAGAAGAAAGATGGGACTATGCGTTCATTGATTACCGCCAGTTAAACAAAGTTATTAAGAACAAGTATGGCACGTATTTATGATTTGTTTGACCAGTTGCAGGGTGCCAGGGTGTTCTCTAATATCGTCTTGAGATTGGAGTACCATTAGTTGAAGATTCGAAATTTGGATGTTCCAAAGACTGCTTTCGGGACTAGATATGGCCATTATGAGTTTCTAGTGATGTCCTTCGATTTGACTAACGCCCCAGCGGCGTTCATGGATTTGATGAAGAGGTTGTCCAGGCCATATATTGATTCGTTTGTCATTGTCTTCATTGATGACATTTTGATCTACTCGCGCAGCATAGAGGAGCATGAGCAGCATTTGAGAGTGGTGCTTTAGACCTTGCGGGAACAAAAGCCATATGATAAGTTCTCCAAGTGTGAGTTTTGGTTGTATTATGTGGCATTATTGGGGGATGTTGTATTAGGCGAGGGTATTAAGGTTGATCCTAAGAAGATAGAGGCAGTTCAGAGTTGGCCTCGTCCCACCACAGCAACCGAGATCAGTAGCTTCTTGGGTTTAGCATGTTATTATCGCCGTGGCTTGTGGGGGGCTTCTCATCTATCGTAGCACCACTGACTAGATTGACCCAGAAGGGTGCTCCATTTAGATAGTCTGATGATTGTGAGGCCAGCTTTCAGAAGCTCAATACCGCACTGACTTCAGCACCAATGTTAGTGTTGCCTTCCTGTTCGAGGATGAATAATGTGTATTACGAGGCTTCATGAGTTGGTTTGGGTTGTGTATTTATACAGGAGGGGCGAGTTATTGTGTATGCTTCACGTCAGTTAAAGCCCCATGAGAAGAATAACCCTGGACACGATTTGGAGTTGGTTGCGATTATTCATGCTCTTAAAATTTGGAGGCATTATCTTTATGGGGTGTCCTGTGAGGTTTACACTGATCATCGTGGCTTGCAACATTTGTTAAAGCAAAGGGATATCAATTTGAGGCAGCACGGGTGGCTTGAATTACTAAAGGACTATGATACTACCATTCTTTATCATCCGGGAAAGGCGAATGTAATTGCGGACGTTTTGAGCAGAAAGGCAGATAGTATGGGTAGCTTGACATTCATTTCAGTAGAGGAGAGGCCATTGGCTTTGGACATTCAGTCCTTGGCCAACATACTTGTGAGGTTGGGTATTTCAGAGCCCAACTGAGTTCTTGCATGTGTCATTGCCCAGACTTCACTATTGTAGCAGATCAAGGCTCGTAAGTTTGATGATCCACACTTGTTGGTTCTTAGAGAGACGGTACTACAGGGTGGTTCCAAGGAGGTTACGATTGGCAAGGATGGTGTTCTGGGACTCTAGGGTCGTCTATGTGTTCCTAATGTTGATGGGCTGAGGGAGAGGATTCTAGAGGAGGCACACAGTTCTCGGTATTCTATTCATCCAGGTGCTACGAAGATGTATCGCAGCCTGAGGCATCATTATTTGTGGCGGCGGATGAAGAAGTACATAGTTGAATATGTTGCGAGGTGTCTAAATTGCCAGCAGGTTAAGTATGAGCATCAGATGCCAAGTGGCCTACTTCAGTAGATGATTATACCTGAATGGAAATGGGAGCACATTACTATGGTCTTCGTAGTTAGGTTGCCGTGGACCTTGCAGAAGTTTAATGTAGTTTGGGTCATTGTTGATATGTTGACCAAGTCGACACACTTTATTCCGGTTGTGACCACATATACTTCAGAAAGGTTGGCCCAGATTATATTCAGGGGATAGTTCGGTTGCATGGTGTGCTTGTTTCCATTATATCAGATAGAGGCCCTCAGTTTACTTCGCATTTCTGGAGAGCAGTACAGAGTGAGTTGGGGACCCGGGTAGAGCTCAGCACAGCCTTTCATCTGCAAACCGAGGGTAGTTGAAGCGGACAGTTCAGATCTTGGAGGACATGCTCAAAGCATGTGTGATTGATTTTGGAGGGCAGTGGAATAGATTGCCTTTGGACGAGTTTTCTTACAACAACATTTGTCAGTCCAGCATCGATATGGCTCCATTTAAGGCTTTATATGGTTGGCTATGTCATTCACACATCGGATGGTTTGGGCCCGGTGAGGCAAAGTTATACGGTACTGATTTCGTGAAGGATGCCTTGGAGAAGGTAAAGTTGATTCAGGAACGACTTTGCTCAGCACAGTCCAGACAGAAGGTTATGTAGACCATATGGCGCGTGATTTATCGTTTATGGTGGGCGAGAAGGTTCTCTTGAAAATCTCGCCGATGAAGGGGATCATGAGGTTCGGGAAGAAGGGCAAGTTAAGCCCAAGGTGTATAGGTTCATTTGAGGTGTTGAGAAGAGTTGGGAGGTTGCTTATGATCTTGCTTTTCCTCCCAGTCTATCGGGAGTTCATTCTATTTTCCACGTGTCTATGCTCCGGTGATATCATGCCGACATGTCGCATGTGTTAGACTTCAGCACAATTTAGTTAGATGAGAGCTTGGATTATGAGGAGGATCCAGTTACCATTGTTGATAGACAGATTCACTAGTTTAGGTCCAAGAATAATTCTGCGGTAATGGTTCAGTGGAGGGGTCAACTAGTCGAGGAGGCAACTTGGGAGACCGAGGAGGACAAACGTTTGTTTAAGAGGTGGAGCATGTAATGACCCGGCCGTTCGTTTTGCTTTCTAGATCCTCGTTCCCCTAAATAAGATGCCCCATATGTGCTTTAACTGTTTTATAACTTGCGGGGATGGTTAGTTCGGGATTTGGAAGGGTTCGGGTTGAAATCGGAACACTTGGTAAGGTTGGCTAAAAAGAGCTAAGTTCGACTTGAGTCAACATTTTGAGTAAACGACCTCAGAACCAGGATTTGACGGTTCCAATAGGTTTGTATGATTATTTCGGACTTGGGCATATGTTCGTATCGGTTTTTGGATGACCCGGGAGCGTGTCGGTGCTTAATAGTGAAAGGTGGCTCATTAAAGGTTTAAAGTTCTTTAAATTTAGTTTGGAGTGGTTTTTGGTGTTATCGAGGTCTATTTGTGATTTCGAGATTGGAAATAGTTATGTATGGTGATTTAAGACTTGCACTCAAAATTTGGTGTCATTCCGAGTAGTTTAAGTATAATTCGGCACGTTCGGAGCGAATTAGAAACTTGAAGTTCATAATTTGATTCAACTTAGTTCCGGGGTGCGATTCTTTGTTTCGTTGTTATATTATGCGCTTCGAGAGTTTGAGCATGTCAGTATTATATTTATGGACTTGTTGGTGCATTTGGACGGGGTCCCGAGTGGTTTGGGTGTGTTTCGGACCACCCGGAGCTAAGTTGGAGAAATCGAATTTTTCAATTCTGGTTTCTTTCTTCGCGAACGCGGAAGGACACTCGCGTTCACGATGAAGGATTTGAGCAGTGGGGCGATTTGTTCTTCACGTTCACGATCAGGAGGTCGCGTTCGCGGAGCTTTGAGATCCCAGGTCTACGCGTTCGCGAAGGCCCTCTCGCATTCGCGTAAAAGAAAGAGGCCTGGGAGGGTCAGTACCCATTACCCTTCGCGTTCCCGAAGGAACCCTCGCATTCGCGTAGGGTAGGCCAAGAAAGCCTCCGCATTCGTGAGGCCCCTGCCGAGTTCGCGATGGGTGTTTTTCTGGGCCTAGGGAGCTTTGCCTTCGCGAACGCGAGGCCCTTTCGCGTTTGCGAAGAAGGGGCAGCTGGGCAGTGCTGTTTTCAATCGGGACTTAGGCTATTTTTTTAGTTCATTTATTAAAATCTTGGGCGATTTTGGATCTTCAAAGAAGGGGATTTCAACCTAGCTATTGAAGCTAAGTAATTCCTACTCAATGTAAGTTTAATACATAGATTATGGGTAGATTTTAACATGTAAAATTATAAAAAGCATGGGTTTAGTTAAAAAAATCTAGGTTTTAATAAAAATGGGACTTAATGACGAAAATGATTATGGAATGAGGTGAAAAATATATATTTGAATCCGTGAGGTTATGGGTAACAACTTCAAAAATTTCCGAAATCCGGGCACGTGGGTCTGGGGGTGATTTTTAGGAATCCTTCAATTGGGGTTGGGCAACCACTCTAATAGTTAGAATATGAACTCTTGAACATGTATTGATTATTTTATATAAGATTTGACTAGTTTCGAGTCAGTTGGCACCGAGTTGAGGATTTAAAGCATATTTGTGGATCGAAAGTGAACTTGAGAACGAGGTAAGTCTCTTGCCTAACCTTATAAGAGGGAACTCATCCTCTTAGGTATGTTTTGTTGTATATTACTTGTGTGGGGAGCTATGTACGCATTAGGTGACGAGAGTCCGTGCGTAGCTATATTCCATGTGATGTCCGGGTAGTCTTAGGCTCACATCATATTTTGTTGACACTGTTACTTGATTATGCATATTAATTGTCTTGAATAGAGCTGAGATTGAGGATTCTAAGATTTAAAGTTTCCAGTTTAGACTTCTTGTTTTTGGAAAGAATTGATGAATTTTATAATAACTTTGAGAAATCTATGTTCACTTGCGTCAAGCATTTTCGCAAGCGAGGTAAATTCCAATACTCTCATGGGAGCGGATCATTCGCCTGGCAGGTTAATAGACGTATCAATGGTTCATGTTGTTCGATCCTCGGTAATGCACGCAGTATATGTATATGTATTTTGGATCGGGCCGTACGACCTTAGCATAATTCGTGCGTAATAATACTTGGAGCCCAATTAAACTTGATATCCTTTTATTGCCTTGAGAGATTAAATGGTTAGACGATGGAAATTGATTTGGGGTTTACTATCAATGAAATATTGTTTATGTATTACTTGTTATTGAGTTTTCATTATCATTTATATAGCCCATATTTATTTAGAATTTAGGTATTTTATTATTAGCCCATAGTAAGTGTCAAAATCAACCACTGGTCACTACTTCTTCGAGGTTAGACTATATACTTACTGGGTACATGTTGTTTATGTACTCACGCTACACTTATGCACTAACCGTGTAGGATCTGAGGCAGGTGCATCTGGTTATCATCTCGGCGCGCACTCTTGATACTTCGAGACTTTGTGGTGAGCTGCCTTTCGAGCCCGTTCTGCAGCACCCGAAGTCTTTCTTTTGCATTTACTTTCTGTCTATTATATTTCAAACATTAGTATAGTATTTTTGTATATTCTACTAGTAGCTCATACACTTGTGACATCAGGTCTTGGAGATTATGCTAGTAGACACTTGATGGTTTTTTATTATTTGCTTCACCACGTTTACTCTCAAAGTTGTTTATTTCTCATTTTATTAAAATTTTCATTTCTTGTTTATTTAATAATTATAAATCAACTATTCCTAAATTTTAAAAAGAATCAATCATATGGTTAGTTCACTGTTGACTTGCCTAGCGGTAACGTCGGACGCCATCACGGCCTATAGGAGAAATTGGGTCGTGACATTCTAGGTTCAGGAGATCATTTATAGTCTGAAATCTCAGACTTTGGTCATGTGTATTTTTTATTTTTAATTGGTTAGGTTTAATGACAATCTCATTTTTGTGGCAATATCCTAACATATTTGGTCATTTTTAGGTTCATGAGACATATATGTACAACCTGAAATCTCGGCGGATGTTGGTCAAGTGTAATATTTCTTTTTCAATTAGTTATTATGGTTAATGACAATCTCACATTTGTAAAGACTGTGCATGTGTATTTATATGGAATAGTGTACTTTGCATATTTATTCAGATGTTTGTTATAAAGGCAAATTAGGAAGAACAAAAAAGGAGTTCATCTTAGTGACGGAAGAAAATATAAGTTAGAGGGAGCAAAAGAAGAAAGAAAAACAGAAGGAATGAGATATAAAAGGGAAAAAATTGGATTTTTGTCTTCTCTTTTTTCATACTTTTATTTTCTTCCCTTTTTCTTATTCCTTTTATATTTATTTATCGTAAATACAAGAAATTTTGAAAAATACCCAAAAGGTGTATACACTACAAATTTAAAGAGTCTTGGAGCTAATCGAAAAAAATATTGGTATGTAGTAAAAATATTTTAATATTAAAGAATTAAAATTATAAAGGACTTTTTTATATTTATTAATTTATTTTTGAGACTGCGCGAAGCGCAGCAAATTTACAAGTATTAATTATTATCCAAGTTCTTAATATTTACAAGATAAGAACTTTCTCTAGAATATTAAATAAGGCAACACAATTACAAGGATTCTTTTAGCAAATTACAGGGATCTAAGGTCTTTCAAAAAAATATCCATATTTCTCTAAAATCTTCCACCAAATACTAGTCTTTTTCTTCACATGAAAAAATCATATGCCAAATGACACTTAAGTGACATGATGGCGTAGCAGGTCATTACAACAAGATAAGGACCAAAATACTCATCAGAAAATAACGGTCTGAGGGGGAGAATCCACTGAAGTGCAATTAAAAAAAAGAGGGGCGAGAGAAAGCAGACGTCCTGGAGAGAGATCCAGAGATGGACGGAACTTAATAGAGCGTTATGACTGCTGATATCCATATCAAAGGTCACTTCCACGCATTAGGCCAGGAACAGAAAGATTCACAAGTTGTTTAGATGATTGTTACATATGGTCTCATAATGTATCGTATTGTATTGTATTATGTTATATTATAGTATAGTATAGTGTTTTGATGAATACAGTTTTTGGATAAATTTTACTATTTGTCATCGTTTCATGATATCATGTACCAATAATATGAAAAATAAACTTGTAATATTACCAAAGAAAAAGTAAGGTACGAGGTAGAATGATATTATAAAAAGATAGAGTAAATGAAAATAATAATTGTTTAATATAAGAACAGGCAAGATGAAAGCAAGAAAAAGGTAATGACACTGTCGTTAGACAGGGTGACACTTTTCGTTGTTACGGTTAATTAACAATATGATACAATACAATTTAAGTAACAATCAAAATAAATATTATATTTAAAATAAAATATGATACAATACAATAGGTAACAACCACCGACACAAACTATGAGCTATATGCATGAACTGAAAATCTATAGAAGGATAGAATTGCCCTCAAACAAACTGTTAATTCTAGGAGAGCACACTAAAATTACTCTTGAGTTAAGACTCAAGTTAGTTCAAGAAGAAGAAATTCTGGAAGAGGAAGAAGAATACAGAGAAGAGATAGAGAAAGGTTTTAGAAGAGAGAGAAATGAGCGTGTGTTTGTTTTTATCAATTCAAGTGGTAAAACCTTACAATGTGTAGTGTATATATATATATATATAGTTATCTTAACCAACTAATTAATTAATTAACACTAACTATCTTAATTAGTGTATACTAACTAACTTAACTAGTATATAACTATAAACACTTCTTTTTACACTGACTACTATCTTTCTCTACACTCCCCCTCAAGCCAGGCACTGAAAAAACATCAAAAATTCCTAGCTTGGAAGAAAGATATTCATGTTGCACTTTATTGAGCCCTTTGGTTAGAATGTCAGCAGGTTGTTCCTTTGTTGATATATAGGTTGTTTTGATAAGGCCTTGAATGATTTTTTTCTCTGATAAAATGACAGTCGATTTCAATGTGTTTGGTTCTTTCATGATATACTGGATTTGCTGCAATTTGAATTGCAGCTTTACTGTCACTGAACACTTCAATTGGCAACTTGATATCAACTCCTAGTTCTTGTAATAAACCAATTAGCCAAGTAATTTCTGCCGTTGTTGTTGCAAGACTTCTGTCTCAGCTTCTGCTGAGCTTCTTGAAATTGTTGTTTGTTTCTTGGATTTCCAAGATATTAAAGAGTTTCCAAGCTTAACTAAATATCCTGAAACTGACTTTCTTGAAAATGGACACGCATCCCAGTATGCATCACAATAAGCTGATATAGTATTGTTAGAATCACTTGAAAGAAGTATTCCTTGCCCTGGATTGTTCTTAATATATTTAACACTTCTTAGAGCAGCTTCCATGTGAGATTTTTTTGGTTTTTTTAGAAATTGACTTAGTGTTTGAACACTAAAGGATATATCTGGTCTTGTCATTGTTAAATATAATAGTTTGTCTATCAACCTTTGATAAGAGACTATATTTGCTAACTCTTCATTAATTAACACATTTGAATTATTTTGTTTATATGATCATCATATTCTGTAGTTGTAAGTTTTATGTTTGCATCAAGAGGAGTTATTGCTGGCTTAGTTGCTACAATACCAGTTTCAGAGATTAATTCTAGTGCATATTTTCTCTGATGCATGAGAATTCCTTGTTTTGATCTAGCAAACTCTATTCCTAGGAAATGTTGTAATTCTCCTAAATCTTTCATTTTGAAAGATTGTTTTAAATGAGCCTTAGTTTCTTCAATTAGTTTTAGAGAATCACCAGTTACAAGCATGTCATCTACATATATTAATACCATAGTGACACCTTCAGTAGTTCTCTTAAAAAACAGTGACTGATTATATTGACTTTGCTGAAACTTATTCTTTATTAGCTTATGTTAGTTTAGCATTCCACTGTTTAGGTGCTTGTTTTAAACCATACAATGATTTCACAAGTCTACATACTTTGTTTTCCCCCTGACTTGTGAACCCCTGTGGCAATTCTATTGAAATTTCATCTAGTAAGTCTCCTTGTAAGAAAGCATTATATACATCCACTTGATGTATATGCCATTTATTTATAGAAGCTATTGCTAGAATAGTTCTTATAGTTTTTATTTTTATAATTGGTGAAAAAGTTTCTTTATAATCTATCCCTTCCTTTTGACTGAATCCTTTAGCTACCAATCTAGCTTTATACCTTTCCACTTCACCTGATGCTTTATATTTGATTTTATAAATCCATTTACATCCTATTGGAATTTTATCTGTAGGCAAAGACACAATATCCCATGTGTGATTATTTTGAAGAGCTTCAATTTCTTCTTTCATAGCATCTATCCATTTAGGATCTTTAATAGCTTCTGAATACAAAGTTGGTTCACTAGTTGTTAATGCTTCTGTTAAATAGGACTGATACTTAGGACTCAAGTGTTCATATGTGATATACTTTGATATTTCATAAGGTTTAGTTTGTTGTGCATTTAATGACACAAAGTCTTTCATCCAGATGGGTGGTTTCTTACCTCTATCTGACTTTCTTATGTTAGGTTGAGTGTTAACTTGTTGAGTAACATTATCAGTATTATCTGTCCTTGATATTTGTTGATTGTTATTTTGCACAGTTTCTATAATAGATTGTTCTTGTACACCAGAAGTTACTGTATCTTCTTGATGATGTGAAGTAAATTGTTCTTGTATATCTGAAGTTATCATATCTTCTTGTTGATGTGAATTAATATAACTTTCTATGTTTGTCCCCTGTGAAGTTTGGTCTGCACTTTGCATTAACAACTCTGTTAGATATGGTTGATTGAACAAGACTTTATCATTGTTCTGTTTAGTCTTAAAAGGGAAAATATTTTCTTTAAATTGAACATATCTGCTTACAAAGAACTTTTTATCTATTAAATCATATAAAACATACCCTTTTGAGTTGTTGCATATCCCATGTGTACAGATGGCTTTGCTCTAGGTAATAGTTTATCATTTTGATTTATTATTTTTGCATAGCACAAACAGCCAATTACTTTAAGATGTTGTAGTGCTGGATTCTTAGCATACAACCTTTCAAAAGGACTTTTGTTGTCAATAACAGTACTAGGAACTCTATGTATTATGTATACTGCAGCCATTACACAGTATCCCCATAATTGAATTGGAATGTGTGCTTGAAATCTGATTGCTCTAGTTAATTCTAAGATATGTCTATGTTTTCTCTCAGCTACTCCATTCTGCTGAGGAGTATAAGGACATGTTTTTTGATGAGTTATTCCTAGTTTTTTAAAGAAACTTTCACAAGTTATGTTAACAAATTCAGAACCATTGTCAGTTCTTACTGTCTTTATAACTACACCAAACAGTGTTTTCACAAATGTAACAAATTGTTGCACAATTACACAGACATCAGATTTCAATTTTATTAAGAATATCCAAGTCATTCTAGATAAATCATCTACTACAGTCAAGAAGAACCTATAATCAACTGTAGGAACTTTATAAGGACCCCACAAATCCATATGAATTAGCTCAAAAATAGTTGTAGTTTTTATACTACTAACAGGAAATAAATTTCTAGTTTGCTTTGCACAAGGACAAGTAGTACACAAATCTATTCTGTCAGCAATATTCTGTACATTTACATGAAGAATTTTCTTGAGAACTACAGCAGATACATGCCCAAGTCTTCTATGCCAAAGATCAATCTCATTTGAACTAATTTCTTTATTGATTTGTGTATCACTAGAATTTAGACTAATTACATTATTTCTTGACAAGTTTTGTCTACTGAGTATGTACAACCCACTGTCTTCTTTACCGATCGCTTTCACCCTCCCACTGAAGAGTTCCTGAAATATGCAAAAATCAGGGAAGAAAGCAACTGAGCACCTTAACTCTTTTGTTACTTTAGAGACAGCCAGTAGATTGTGTTTAAATTGAGGAATGTAGAACACATTTGTTATGGTATCATTTTCTGTTAATTTGCTAGTGCCTATATGAGTTACTTGTGTAGTCTCTCCATTAGGCAAATGTACTTTCTTTTGCTGATTTGGTTGAACTAATGAGAATTCCTTTAACAATTCTAAGTCAGCTACCATATGATTGGTAGCTCCAGTATCAATAATTCAATCATGTAATGAGCTAGAAGTTAATAAGGCATGAGGAATACCTGCTGCATTAGCTGTTGGTGTTGAAGAATTAGAATTGACACATGTTTTATTAAGCAGCTGTACTAAGTGATCATATTGTTCCTTAGTGAATGTACAGTTTCCCATCCACGGCACATTGCCCATCTCGACCCTGTCTCCGAGGGACAGTTGAACTAGCGACTCATGAATGCTGTCGGGTTGGACGAGCCAATAACTCGATCATTGACGAAGAGGAAGGCTTGGAAAGGGATCAAACATATTGAGGAGGAGCTTTCACAAAGGCCAATAGCCGATAGCTGATGTCACTAGCCTTAACTTCTTTATCTACTTGAAAGCTGATGGGAGTACGGCTTTCTTCAAGGAAGCCCTCACCGACGAATAACGTACTTTCCTCTTAGAATATCCCTTGAATAAGCGGATGAACCACTTGAGCCTCCTATTTCACTGAATCCGCTCCCATCTCTACAGAGCCCCGAAAGCTTATAGGATCTCTAGGCTGTAGAGGCTAAAAAGATGGTGCCAATTCAGTCCCTTAGTCCGGAACCTAATCCAGATGCCTTAACCTCCTTTCAAAGAGCTCTATCACAATTGACTTTAAAGGATCTACGGTCCCTCGGAGCGAAGGGTTAGGCAGGTAGTATGGGCCCTCTAGTTGGCTATTGTTCTGTGAGTTGTTATCAGTCATTGTACTCCCTCCTAGCTGAGAATTCTGAGAATTGTTCTCATTCCAGTTGCATCTTGAACCCTGATTGCTTTGTACACTTGCATCAGACACCACATTGTATGCACTGTGAGTATTCATATTCCTCCCTTTTGTTCTAAATTCTGGAGGATATCCTACTACTTTGTAGCAATTTTCTTTTGAAAGTCCCTTCATCTTACACACTTCACAAAACAGATTAAAATTCTTTCTATTTTTCTGATAGTTTCCACTAAACTTAGTATACATAGACACATCAAATTGGCCAGTTCCTGTAGTAGGATTTACCCCTAATAAGCCAGCATTGTTGGCGACTGTTTTTTGACTTTCATCACTAATTACCATAGCATACGCTTGATTCACTGAGGGCATTGGACTCATTAATAAAATTTGACTCTTGGCCTGTCCATACGAGTCATTCAACCCCATTAAAAACTGAAACAACTTTAGTTTTTGTAAGTGAGTCACATATTCTCTTGACTTTGGACAGTCACAGCCTGGTGCTGGTAGAGCTTCAAACTCCTCCCAAGATCCTTTAACCTTGAAAAATAGGCAGACACAGATGTTGTACCTTGACTGAATGTGGCTATTTCTTTATGTAGATTATATGATCTTGCTCCATCAACCATATGAAACCTTTCATGCAAGTCATTCCAAATAGCTTGAGTACTAGAAGCATACATTATTCCTCCCAACAATCCACTAGTTACCGAATTCATAAGCCAAGATAGCACTATCGCATTTACCCTCTCCCAGTGATTCCACAAATTTTCTGGAAAGCTTTCTTTGACACATGTTCCATCAACAAGACCCAGCTTATTTCTACCTAACAAAGCCATTCTCATAGACCTAAACCACAGTGAGTAATTTTCAATCCCAGTGAGTTGGAAAGAAATAATTTGTATACCACTTACATCGGAGGGGCTCACGAAGAGTGGATGATTGTAATCAAGAATATGCAAACCTCCTTGAGTCGGTGTTGTAGATGGAATCACTGAGGGAACTGCATGTTGTCCATTTTCAGCCATGATTTGCCAAGAATTTTTCAAGAATTAACCCAGCTTTGTATTTTGTCGAATTATCTTGATTTCTGATTTTGTTCTGAAGAATAAAGATTATGAATCAAGGAATTAAACCTTAGTTTAATCCTGCTCTGATACCATGAAATTACTCTTGAGTTAAGACTCAAGTTAGTTGAAGAAGAAGAAATTCTGGAAGAGGAAGAAGAATACAGAGAAGAGACGGAGAGAAGTTTTAGAAGAGAGAGAAATGAGCGTGTGTTTGTTTTTATCAATTCAAGTGGTAAAACCTTACAATGTGTAGTGTAGATATATATATATATAGTTATCTTAACCAACTAATTAATTAATTAACACTAACTATCTTAATTAGTGTATACTAACTAACTTAACTAGTATATAATTATAAACACTTCTTTTTACATTGACTACTATCTTTCTCTACACACACACGTTGACGGAGAGGTGCATGTGTTCCCTCTTATAATAAGTATACTATTCTCTCAATTTCAATTTAAATGACACGTTTTTTTTATTAGTTCGTTCCGAAAAAAGGACATATTTTTATAGTTAGAAACAATTTAATTTTAAACTTTTTATTTTATCCATTTTACCATTAATGAGAAGTTTCTACAACCATACAAATATTATGGTCCCACAAACTTTTGTCTCTTAAGCTTTTAGTATCATATATTTCAAAAGTCTTCATTTTTTTTTTAAACTTTGTCCCGAGTCAAACTATATCATCTAAATTGAAGCGGAAGGAATAGTAAATACGGAAAAGAGCAAAAAGAAAGGCTTTCAAAGTAGTCCATAATGTTTGGACTCTGGATTAAAATCAATCCTCATTCCTTAATTTGGAACATTGAGTCCTCCAACCATGCGAACGGTGCACTTCTAGTCCAAACTGAGACGGAGTTAAAAACGAATAGAATATAATCACGTGTTTATCCCGTGCTTCCATTCCAAAACTAAAAAAACACGTTCTTCCCCCAAAATCAAACCCTAGCCCTAATCGACAAAAAGAGAACCCAATTTACTACATAGGCTGCGACGAAAGAGCTGAGATATGAACGGTATGTGATTCTCATACTAACCCCTGATTATTGCTAGTGATTCTTTTGGCGTTTTTCTGTTTGATTTCACGATTGCTTATTTGATATGTTATTTTCTGAACGAAAATGTGTGCTTCCATTTTGTCTTTCAAGTAAAAACCTAATTGAGGTAAAACTATTTTTTTACTTGGAAGTTTGTAGTAGTTGTGGGTATTCCACTGCTGAAAAAGTGAGAAATTTTCATATGCAGAGCGAGTATTGCAGCAACTGCAATTATAATGTATCTAGTAAGTAGGAGAAACATCCAAAAATGGCCCCTTGGAAAATGCAACTGGCTTTAAACTGAGATATGAGAGAGGTGATTGATAAATTAACTCGACTGTTTTAAATAGTAGGAATTAGCTTGACACACAGGGTCCATATATTTGTTGTTTCACATGATTTAAGAACCTGTGGAACCAATACAAAATTTAAGGATAGATGACAAAAGAATCTCAATTTTCTAGGTGATGCTACAGAGATTCATTTTTTCTTTTGAAATGGTTAAGTTGTTCTGCGATACTCTGTTTTGGAGGATAAAGGATGGAGGGAGAACCTATACTGATTTATCAATAAAAAGAATAGAAAAAGTGAAGGTATTAAGAGAGGTAAAGAAGGGTTGACTTTGGGGCTGGATATATATAATATGGATAACCCCAAAGTAGTCAGACTGATTTCATATTTGTGCAATACTGTTATCTGTTTTATTAGTGTCAGTCTAGGTGTCTTGAAAGTGGGTGACTTGATAAAAACTGATTGAATAGGTTGAGCTGTAATGTTCAACTGATTGTTGCGTTGAAACAGTCTGTGTGGGATGCATTGCTTATCCTAATACTTAACTGGCCATACAACAACGGGAACAAGTGCGCCTCAATCCTAGCTAAATAATTATTATTCTTAATCTGAATAATAAAATTTGACTGGATGACATGTATTGCAAATTAGCACTATACTTTTGCTTTTACTTCTATAAGGTGTTTACTCTTCATATTCATATTTGTCCATTCTTCATATCAAGAATGATTCCAACAAAAAAGATGCACGGGCTTAGTAATGCAACAGATACAAAATCATAGTTTCATTACATTTTGGTGCTGAACATGCATTTTTCAATTGCAGGATTCATAATTCTGTTAGTTTTGGTATTGAAGTGATGAAGAAATAGATTAAAGATCCAAACTTGGTTAGTAATATTTGCTACCCGCGCCTGTGCATAAGTCTCTTGAAGGCTAATTGCCAAAAATTTTGTCGGGTGACAACATTATTCCTCCAAAGTTCCAATCTCCGGTTTAGGCATATACATGGAGGTCACAGTTGATGAGATTGAAACTGTAGTTGGAGTGGAGGACCAAGATTATCTTCCAAAAAGTTCATTTAAAGTCTCTCAGGAGATGGAGAAATTTCTATGTGACAGATTGCTGGACCAAGAGCAACCAATTTCAGAGCGTTTTAGAGCTCTTTTCTCTCTGAGGAACCTTCGGGGCTCAGGTCCACGAAATGCCCTTATTAATGCGACAAGGGACCCTTCAAATCTCTTGGCACATGAGGCGGCATTCGCATTGGGTCAAATGCAAGATGCTGATGCCATTCCTGCTTTAGAAAGAGTACTATTTGATTTCTCCTTGCATCCAATTGTTAGGCATGAGGCTGCAGAGGCACTTGGTGCAATTGGTTTGGAAAGTAATATTTCACTTCTAGAAAGAAGTTTGGCTTCAGATCCAGCTCAAGAGGTCCGAGAGACATGTGAACTGGCTCTCAGTCGAATCAAAGAGCTGAAGAATGTAGGAGCTGATGACGGTTCCTCAACAGTGGTGTCGTCACCCTTTCTGTCAGTAGACCCAGCTGCTCCTGCTGCTTATTCCTCTGTTGAGGACCTAAGGGAAGTTCTTTTGAGTGAAGAAAAGGGAATGTATGAACGTTATGCTGCTCTCTTTGCACTACGAAACATTGGAGGAGAGGAAGCTATCTCTGCAATTATTGAATCTTTAGGTTCTACGAGTGCTCTATTAAAGCATGAGGTTGCTTATGTATTGGGTCAATTACAGAACAGAAAGGCTTCAGATGCCCTGTCCAGGACTCTTAAAGATGTCAATGAGCATCCAATGGTTAGACATGAAGCGGCGGAAGCTCTTGGGTCTATAGCAGATGCCGAATGTCTTGCACTTCTTGAGGATTTTGCAAAGGATCCCGAGCCTATTGTTTCACAAAGTTGTGAAGTTGCTCTTAGCATGCTTGAGTTCGAGAAATCAGGCAAATCTTTTGAGTTTCTCTTCATGCAGATGCCTCATGTAGAGCAGGTCTCATAGGAAGAGTGTGGCTATATTTAAATGCTTGTCACATCTGCTGGTGTCAGAAGATAATTCAGTTCCCTCTGCAATTAACATTGATCCAGTTGTAACTGGTTTCATTATTTATAATGTTTGGTTGGATTGTATAATTGAGTTTAAACATAAGGTCATTTTTTTTACTACTAAAGGTCATTTGTGACTACTCAAATAAACATTGTATCACTAAACAGGAACAACTTTATGGACTCTTTATACATTAACCATGAATTAAGTAATATGGAGTGAGATAGATTAAGCTACTGATTTGTTGTTTTAGCTGCCTCTTTCTTTTCTACCCTTGGTTTAAATGTTGTATTTTTATGGGGGCTTAATGCCCATGTTTTGGAAGCCTATTGGCCTTGCTACTATCTGTTATTGGAATTCAAAAAAAGAAATAAACGGAAATATCATTCTCAAATTTCCCTTGTCATACTAAGATAACATGCAAGCATAACAAGGCATGATATCTGGAAATATTTAAGTTCTTTCTTTCCTCCTCATTCTGACAAAGCCAACAATGACAGATGATTGGTTTAACTAAGAATTCAATAAATGCGCATAAGGTTTATGTCAGCCCAAAAGATAGGGTGATCAAGGAGAAAAACTGACATTGCACAAGCATTGTGCAAAGCATGCTGTTCGAAAAACCAATACTCAGAACAGAGTGATCTGCCGCTACAGTGGATTCCTGTTTACATCTTTGTACAACAAGTAGCGCGAACGTGTCTTGCCCAGTGCAGCATACCTGAAAGGAAGAGCACAGTAATCACTAAGACATGCTTTCACATATTTGCAGTAGAAAGATCCTGCATCTCTCACTTACCACTGAGGCACAAATGGTGCCATCCAAATAGCATCACCGGCTTGAATCGGGTACCTATCCAAAAGAAAATGAGAGAATGTTAGACCATGATTTTAGGTTGCTGAAGTGTCAATACTCAATAGATTGAAAGCAAGAAATCTATTCCGTTGAAGTTCTAGTCTTTTACTATCCATCTGAAAAGAAGTTCAGAGATATGTCCTCAGTAATGGCTTCACACAAAAGATGAGGGACTTAACAACCATGACGAATGCTTGCATGGTTAAATTACCTTGGACAAAGGTGCTAATTCTTGAGGCTAATATCTCATGGCAAATAAATTTTCCACCATTTGCAGATCTTAGGTTTTATATTCAGACTACGAAATGCTGAATGGTTAAGGATAGGAGTCAATGGTACTGAAAATTATAATGATGTTATTGTGATTAGGCATCTATAATGTTCAATGGACACAACACTTTTCAAATCATTTCCCAGTTTTACGCTCATGAGCTTCTTCGTAAAAGAATTTCACTTTTCAGAGAATAAGAAATACTTTTTGTCAAAACATTTTATCTTCTACCAAATGGAGCCATAGTGCATGCATATATTTACAAAGGCATACATGTAAATGATTCCAGGAGATCTTATCAAATCCAGCTTTATATATAGAGTTTGATCCTTACCAGCTATCACTCAGTCGATAAATACCTTGCCCCTCCAAAAGCAGCAAACCATGCTGGTTATAATGAACTTCCTGCAATTCAGCCAGAAATACGTTTTATATAAAAACTTTGAGGTAATTGCAGGTGAGAAACAATTGGTTCTCAACGATATTATGGAAAAATCAAGCAAGATGCCAGTTAATCATCTTGTGTAATGATTAATGCTAAAGAATACCGTCAAATATTGTATAGGCAATGTAAAATAACTTTTATGTCTTCTTCTTTTATACATGTCAAGCCCTTGCTGATACAATGTGACAGAACTAGGAGAACCAAGGAAAGGGACGCAAGCAATACTAGTGGAAAAGCATACCTTGACATTGAGGAATTCTCCTGGTTGGAAATCCATGATCTTCCGCAGGCAGAAACATGTGTCAGAAAATAAAAGGAAACAAAGAATTTAGGAAAAGGCTACTGAAGAAGATCCAAGCGAGACTATTGTATACCTTTAGTTCTATGTGTATAAGTTTGCCTGGGTAAAAAATTACTATGGATACACTTTCAGCCAGCTTCAAGGAACCTTGTTTACATCTAAGCAAAATTTCATTCATTCACAGAAGTTTTATATTACTCAACTCTACCAACTCTAAGCAAGCTCATATGTCAGAGTTAAAAGTTATCCGGAGTATAATAAATTAGATACAAGTAATGTGAAACAATAGCCACAGATAAGCGGTAGAACTCACGTGTATATTGAAATCATAAGCTAAAGATGTTGGTAGAAGCTTCCTTAGCTCAAAAATCTGGCAACATAAAAGGAAATGGAAATAAAAAGGATGTTATTGTATTCTACGATTAAAACCAAAACTCTATAACAACAAGGAAAAAGAAACCTCCTTTCTCTCTCCAAGGGACTTGAATTTTATGATTTTGAATAGAGAGGAAAGAAATAGAATAATATAGTTCAAATAAGGGAATCAAATTGTATTTAAAAATAGTAGAGATGGGAAAAGAATACCTCGCCAGGAGTTTCAAGAAGGGGCTGCTTTTCTGTTGAACCAACAATTTGCTCAGTAACATGATTTTCCAAGCGAGAATACCTAAAACAGAAGACTTAGAGCATTTAGAATTAAAATATACAAGAAACCTTGCAATCAAAGTTAGATGTTGAAAAAATAACGCATGTTGTTACGATGCCACAAGTCAATCCGAGTGTACGGAATGACACCAACATGAGGTAGCATGAAGTAAAAGACTGACCTCCTTTCAAATACAACAAGAGTAGCAGCTGCATCAGTTTCCACTGCATGATCAAAATTGGGAGGCAGATAAGCATACGAATCAACCTGCATTTGAAGTTAGAAGGCATAATAAGTCTACAGGTTTCATTCAAGTTGTCTCAGGGGGGAAGAGGCAGGTGGATCTGCTTATTGATTGAAAGATGTCAAGGTGAGATAAAATAATAAAGTTTTGAAATCTGAATACCAAACTAAAATCTTAAGTGATGATTAGAGTATACCAAGATGGCAAGACCTAGATATAACTCTTGGGAATGTCCTTAGATGCCTGAATTGGGACACGATAGAACTCAACATCCCCCCACACGTATAATCTGATTCTAGAGTTGATACTTGGACTTATGATCTAATGGGGACTCACGAGTTTAAAAATGGGATTGTTAAAGATTGATTCCAATACCATGTGAAATCTAGGAGTAAGAGAAACAAGGAGACGACAGCTTAAGCGTCTTGTATATTAGGAACTCATAAATATAAGATAGGCTCCC
Organism: Nicotiana knightiana; assembly: GCA_005239525.1. Taxonomy (NCBI): domain Eukaryota; kingdom Viridiplantae; phylum Streptophyta; class Magnoliopsida; order Solanales; family Solanaceae; genus Nicotiana; species Nicotiana knightiana. The sequence continues at coordinate 97,088 of ML393440.1, forward strand.
TATTGTTCGAATCACCATTTCTCATCCAATAACCAAAATTCTAAAATATAGATGACATCACTGAAGAGATACTGGATAAAAGGACCCCTTAAAATCTGAGAGATGAGATCAGAAACTGATAAAAAGAATAGACCAAATTCTCAAATTCGGTTGACATATTTGAAGAAGTATCAGATAGCTAAAGAAAGGGTCTCAAAATCTCATGGAGGTTGGAAATTGGTGAAAAGATAATGAAACTTTTCTTTATTTATTTTAGTCTACAGCAGCCTTCATATCGATTTCTATGTCTTTTTTTCTTGGACCAAGTACGTCAAAATGTTTTGTTGATAGGCGGCGCCGCGGTGCTAAAACATGAACTCAGGATTTACCTACTTTCCACTAAAGAATCTATGCTCTGACCCAAAATATTAAGCAACGGGTGGAGTAGTGTAAGACCACTATAAGCTATTTTGGATGACTTTATATACACAACACATTGTATAACTGAAACAAATTCCACTATATAGCCTTAACCTAAAGCATAGCACTCACTTTTGAATGGACTCTCAACAACTATGAGTTAAAGCATCATTGGGGCAGCAAATTGATATCTGCTGCCACGAATAGGAAAAATGAAGTAGAATCTTTTCTTATAAGCAAAATTGATGATTGCATGACATTATACCAGCTGTGTAGCAGCAGCTTCTCAAACTTCATTACAGTAATAAGAGAAATGACAGGCTACAAAAGTACAGTTGGCGTACTGTTAGTTTGTGGACATTCCCCGACATGTTGGTGAGAACCACACTTCCCTGGAGCACAAATATGAACCTGATTTTGCAAGAGTTAGAAAAAATATACAAAGGAAGTACTAGAACTTTTTTGTTTCGTTGTGAATAGTAATTAGAAAAATATTGCACAAGAGGCTCTAATTGAAAAAAGAATGTGCCAAGTTTAAAGTATACTCAGCATGAAGAAGTTTTGAAAAAAGAAACAATCACTAAAAATCTGCCCACCTTTCAACACCACTAGGAGGGAGCCCTGATTTTGAATTTTCTGCAAGAAGGAAAAATTGCAAATAGTTACAACCAAACATTCATAGAGCGGTTACAGAATGCATCATGCAACTTTTTCTGGCGAACATCATTTGGTTTTGGAGCTGAGGATAGAGACTACTGTCTGTAGCATGATGTGCCTATAGAGTCTTCACTCTTGTTAGTTTAAATAGGATATTATAAACTTTAGAAGCCTTTGTTTTGGTCTTCGTAGCTTTTTCTCTACATACATTTTTTTTTTCCTTTTGTTGACATTTCTCTTAAATTAGGAGATACAAAGGGATTCACCCACCACCCTCCCTGACATTTTGAACTTAATCTGAAATCAGACCACCAGATAACATATAAACACGAAAGCTTAAATGGCAGATTAACATGAAAAGATCCTTAATTATTCTGCAAAAATATGGCAGCAACATTGAAACACTCAAGAAGACACCTTCCATCTTTGCCAAGTACATGACGAAATGCGAGCCGATTGCTGGTGTGATTAGATAGGCGCCTAAAGTATTCGACCTGCCAAATTGTTTTAGATGAGCAATCAGCCAAGATTTATGAGTCTATCAACCAGATAATGCAAATGGTTGGTTGAGCATACCAATCAGGCAAAGGGCTGAATACATGGCTTTCAGGAGTAACGAAAGTATGGTCTTTCTTATACACACTACGAGTAAATCCCGGCAAGTCTGCAAGCAAACAAAGAATAAATAAATTAATAACCAAATAAATAGCCCAAAATTTAGTTTCATCTGCATCATCATTGTCTCAACAAAATTTGCAAAAGCGTCATTGTAAAACGAATGCTAAAAGATATCCTAAGAAAAAGACATCTAACTGTTTGCGGGGTTGCTAAGAGAATAGAACACGGTAAAATCTTACCCCGCACCTAGTGTTTACACCAAACCAAAGAATATAGGATACATGTATTCACATACACTCTTATCTTTCTTTTGAGAAATAAATACATACACTCTTGTCACTAAACCATAGTTAATATATACACATTCGCAATTTAATTTATGACTTAACCATGGTAAATTAGTATGGTTTGGTGTAAACACCGGGCATGAATAAATATTTACTACGGCATGTCCATAATCAAACAAGTAACAATAGCATTCAGCAGCAACTTTTTCATTGCACACCATTAGCCAATAACTTTAAGTTATACACTCACAATATAAAAGCCTTTTACAATAGTCTAATTGAATCTACATGTAATCAGACATGAACGTGATAAGTTCACAACAATCAAAAACTGAACTTGATGGATTCTTGTTTTTCTCTTCTTTCCAATAGAGTATATATGGAGCCAAACAATATGTACTGACCTTGGAGATGAGAAGGGGAGAGTGTGGGGTTAGTAACTTTCCAGTAAAGCGGCTGAGAGCTGGAATCAGAATCAGCATCAAGAATTGATGGTGCAGAGCAAAACCCATCTTGGGTTAAGGCAGTTTTCACAAAACCTGAAAGAACTTTAATATATAAAGAAACATAAGCAACACAACACAAATGATTACTCAAATTATTCAAATTAAAAAGTAAGAGTGAAAAGGGAATTACTCGGAGTTGTTAAGAGAAGGAAGAAAGAAAGAGAGGAAAATGGTGAAAAAGACTGCATTTTGAGATTACAGTCCAGATACTGACCGGTTCTTATTGATTGTTTTGGTTTTTCGTCTTGTTGTTGCTTCAGTTCTGATTATGTTTATGGGGTTTCACGCATTTGGTTGGTGGCTAATGGGAAATGAGTAAGCTGCCTAAGTCTCAATTGCCATATATAAAACCATGTGATACTTTCACTTTTTTCTTTTTTTCTTTTTTTCTTTTGGGCAGAATAAATAATAATTTTTTTTAGATCAATATATTTCTTTTAAGACAGTCGAACTAAGAAATGTTTCATTTGAACACATGAACACATCCTAATACGAAGAATTATGGGCCCTTGTCACTTGCTCAACGGCCCAATCAAAAATGGCCCAAGTTTAAAATCTTTACTCTGTTTAGCCCAGGTTGCACATAACATAAAAAGGTTGAGAAATTTTCATACTTAGTTATAAATTTATAAAATATTCCATAATCTACAACAAAGTATAAAATATACACTCTAAAAATATGGTAGATTCCCTATTAATGAGGAGTACTATTCTGAAACGTATCCTTATTTGTCCGTAAAATTTCTCCAATTTATTAATATTGATTACCACTATAAACACCCACTTGCCTTGATCATCCGTGTATTATGCATCAATCAAATCATATCCTTTGTATTATGCATCAATAAAACCATATCCCCTTGTATTATGCATCACATAAAATCATATCCCTTACCGTAAAGAAACATGCATTTTTTAGTTTTAAAATTTTATACGAAATTATTTCTCTCTCTATTAGAATCCCTATGCTATACACCATCCAAATATCTCAAAGGATTCCCCAAATTTGATTCTTCTCCATCTCTCTGTCAATGCAAAACCATGTTTGCTTCCCCTAAGTTCTTTTATAATATATGAAAAATGGTTTGATCTGTCCCTCTACTATTAACAATTGTTTAAAAATATCTTTCGTTATATTATCCGGTTAAAAGATTCATCACTATTACAATATTAAACAAAAATATCCCTAATTAGACGGAATAGACACGTGGCGTAACTTTAAAGCTCAATGTCATTTGGTTCTTTTAATAACACATATTTGTCCAACCCGCTCCAACCCACATACTTGACCCACCCTTCGACAACTAAAAACACGGGAACTGAACCCTAATTTCGTCCCCCTTAACAGAGAAAATTCGTCTCCTCTCTATTATTCAAAATTCATAATTGCAAAACTCAAGATTCAGTCTCAAATGTGAGTTCAATTTCTGATTCAACTGCTACATCAAAGAGGAGGAGCCATCGTGGGGAGATTTCCAAGAACTTCAAATCAACCACACCTCAAGATCCCGGAAGGAGATTCTATAAGTGTGTTAAACCTGAAGTAAGCTTTAATTTTTCTTGTGATTCGTTGTTTGAAGGTATTATACAAATTTCGTAATAGTTATTTTTGTTAGAATGAGTCGTGCGAATATTGGGAGTGGCAAGACGAATCCTACTTGAACAGGGCGTTGATAGAAATCAATAAGTTGCAATGTAAATTAGATGTTGCTAATGTGACAATCAATATGTTTGAATCAATTGTTGGATACCTGCAAAGTTGAAAGGGACAAATTGCTGGAAAAAGTTGATGTATTACAGGTTGTAAAAAATATTGAAGTGAATAAAGCAAGGGAGATGGAAGAGAAATTGTTGAAGATGAAGATGTTTGTTTTGATTTTCTTGCACTGTTTGTTGGCTTTCTTGCGGCAATGATGATGAAGTAATGTATTAGCTAAGACTAATAAGTGCTTATTGTCTTTGATGAAGTTAAATGTTGTTGATAAAATGTTTTGTGTAGTGCCTACTGAAATGTGTAGTGTGTATTGTGTATTGTGCCGACTGATTTTGTGTAGTGCCTACTGAAATGTATTGTGTATTGTGTATTGCCTACTGAAATATATTGTTGATGAAGTTAAATGTTGTTAATGAAGTTATGAAAATATTTCTATTTTGTGTAGTGCCTACTGATTTGTAATATTTTTTCATGTTAGCATTATTACTTAAAAACTGTATCATTTCAACACAATTTTAGTGCATTATATGGAAGAAGTTATTGTGAATTCTAGTCAATAAACACCTAAACCCGTATCATTTCAAAATTGCAGCACTGTTAAGACCAAAATATTGCAGCAGTTAAGTATGTAGATACGAGCAAACTTGAAAGGGACAATTGACGGAATAAATACTAGTCAATAAACATTTAAGTATTGTTATCACAGTAGTTACATCACCAAAAGATTACCTAATGGATGAATGGATGTTATATTATAACAACAAAAACTTACACAACCAAGTCATAATATGACATCCAAATCCAGTACCAATATTAACAAGTTTGCAGTTAATACACCCCAACAAAACACAAAAAAAGTTCAGTTTGATCATCATTTTCCTTTCCTTGGCCTAAGCTTCCCAATCTTCAGTTGCTTTTGTTTTTCTAACTGATTTGCAGTTGTAGTAGGTTTTCCTTTCCAGCTTAAAGATGGTGGTGAGTATGGAATATTTTTCGGATCACTCACACTAGTGTGATCACCAGTGAAGTTGATTGACCTTGTGCCAGTGGGTATTGGTACCTTCTGTCTCATCTTAAGTCTTGTATTGACTTCTGATATCACTTTTGGCCTCAGCACAACATCTTGATCAATCTCAACATCCTTGTTTGATTGGCCAATACTCCTAACTCCAGGTGTAGGCATGAACCTAAAGTCACTGTCTTGACTTGGTTGACTGATTGGAGGGGCTGAATAGTTAATTTCTTCTTCAGTTTCTTCATCTATCAAAGTTCTTGGCCTCTTTGTTTGTTGTTTTCTCTTTCCATTTGGTTGATGAAAAAAATCCAAGTTAGAAAAACAAAAAATGTTCAAATTTCAGTAAATAAATATTTAAATTAGACTTTACCTGTCCACAAGTCCTAGCATTATGGGTTGTCTCTCCACATTTACTACAAGTCATGACTCTTCCTTTTCTGGATTGTGACTATAATCCTTGCCTTTTAATTGCCTCATCCTTCTGCCTATCTCTCTTAACTTTAGGCATGCCAGCCAACTTCACCAACTCAGGTGGGTCCATTGCTTGTGATGGGTCAATCTTCCAAAAAATTCTCCTCTTACAAGTTGCAACTTGTGATTTAAGTGAGTAAAAATGCCTCCTTGCTATACCACCAATTCATCTCTGTCAAAGGATCACCCATGTTGTGAACTACAACTTTAATAACATGTGGACATGGGATTCCTGTAAGGTCCCACTTCTTACAGATGCGCTTCTTCACAACCATATTCACACAATGCTTATCAGAACCTTCTGACACTTCATAGCCATTTTCACCATTGGCATTAAATCTACACGTTGATTGATCAATTTGCATGTACTCATTATATAATGTTGATACCCAATTTTTCCTCATATTTTAAATATATACTTTTAAAATAGCATGTTTGCATCATTTTTTAGTTTACAAATTTATACAAGCATTTTCTATAATTTTCCATAATCTTTAAAGCTCTAAATTAATTTCTTTTTATATTTTTATTATATAAATATTCAATAATTATCCTTTAAATTATTTTATGATGACTTAATTACCTAAAATTATTATCTTGCATCTATAATACATATTTCAAATATTTTTACTTTATTTTATATAATTAAAATAGTATTTTTAAGCTATTTGCACAATCTTGCAGGCATAGCCTATATTTTGCATTTATCATTTTTGTTCGGGGTCATAATAATATTTTACATTTTATAATCTTCTACTATTATTTTAAAGTATTATTTGCATAAATAAAATTTTTATACATTAATTTAACTATTTTTATTAAATTATTTCTCTTTTAATCTCCTATTTAAAACTGGCCCAATTCTAGGCTAATTTTCGATCCAATTTTGGCCCAAATGCTTAGCCCACTCATACCTTTCTTCAGCATCCCAATCCAAATAACCCCTTAATCCCCAACCCATTTCCCAAACCCGACCCAGATCTCCTTAAACCTCAGTCGTTGATAAAAAACGATCAACGGCTCACAGAACCCCACCCCCTTTCCTTATATCACTTCACCCTAACCCTAATCCCCAATCCCTAAAATTGTCGCCTTTGTTCTCTCTATTAATCCTCTCTCTTTCATGAACCCTAGCCCTCACACCCAATTATCTCCGATTCCGACCTTGATATGGAATTCTCTTACGATTTGCTTCCATATATGCTCCATCTCCATGTTACTTACACGGTTTTGGTATTACTTAGTACTTGCCTATTTTTGGCAAGTACCAGACCTGGAATCATGTGGGAATCATCCTCAACCTTCAAAATCTATACGGTATTCCATCTATATACATCCATGGCAAGGCGATTCACCAAAGTTTTGGTCGAATCTTTGATTTCTGTCAATTAGGGTTTGCCCAATTTTTTCCTAATCCGGTTTTTTTTATTGATTCTGCATATTATTAATTCCTTATTTATGTTGATTTCATTGTATTTCTTTACCTATGTGATGATTTTACCATTATAAAAACCCTTCCCCCATTTCCCTTATGAAGAGACCTTTAATCGTTAAGTTTCACTGAAAACTAAAGGCTTTCACTCTGTAATTCTCTCATTCTCTATACTTGGCTCTTGGACAGCTGAAAGTCAAGGCCACCAGAATTCTATTTTTCGACTTTCCTTGGTGCGAACACTGCCCTAGGTTCCTTTGAAGTCCTTAGGAACTTTGACGCACTAAGGTCCTGGGTTATACTGCTCTTTGTGGACGTTCAGAGTGTTGTGGAGTATGTTCTTTCTTGTTTGTCTATTTGTTAATCAGTAACTGGTGAGTTCTTTAGCCTTTGCAATATTCATTCTCCTATGTTCATGATTTGCATATCCATACCTCTGAAGTTGCATAACCTAATGTGTTTCTAGACTATATCTATATGCAACTTTGCTAGTATCGAATATGTTTTGTGATATGAACCTCTTAAGCATTTGATTATACCCAAACTACCAGTTCTAAGATATGTTTATGCCTAACTTGAACAATTTTGACTATTTGAAGTTCGTTTAGCCTAATGTGTTGGTACTTCGAATGTTTACATTGGCTATATGGCATCAGTTTGTTTCCTGCTTTGTCCTGGATCTCTATAGTGATTGATTGGTATCTATAATGTGCCATAACCTATGTTAAGACCTTCAGTCTAGCTATGACTTGCTCCTATGATCATCTTTATCACTCAGTATGTCTTTAGCTTACCCAATTTTATATTCCCTAGTAATTAGTTTGGGCCCTTTTAGAATAGCTTCTTAACTTGTGTTTCCCTATAACATATGACTCTGATTTACCTTGTTGTTGTGAGTTGGTTTGTTTAATTTCTGGTGTTCGACATAATTTGGACCCTTAGGCTTTGAACCTGGTATGTTAGTGCTCTATTTATATCTTGTTTGGCATAATGCACCTCGATATATTAGTTTTGTAATCCCAGAAATCCAAAATCCCCTGCTTCCTACAAATTATTCTCTGCCTCAATATACTAAGTGATATCAACCTGTCTTTTGAGTTTGTTTATTCTCTTTGCTGGTATGATCATTGTGTAATCACCCCTGCAATGTCTATTTCTAAAATGCAAATGCGCCTCTTCAAACTATACCATTTGATCACTATTTTTTCACTCTCATTGGTTACTTACACTATTCTGAACCTATTACTCTTGGCCGGCTAAAAATCAAGGCCACTAAGGCGTTCTCTATTAACCTCCCTAGTGTGAGTACTGCTCGGGTCCATTTGAGACCCTTGTGAACTCTGACACACTAGGGCTTAAGGTTCCTTGGCCATTTTCTTTACTACTAAGACTTGAGTTATCTTTAACACTCAGTTATGTCCCCCTTCTGTCTGTTGAATGTGCAAATTGATTTGTTTGAGGGATTGGCTCCTGGATCATATGGTCAACCTATGGTTGTTTGGTTTGGTTTGAGTTCTCCTATGGTTTCTGGGCTATATTGATGGATATAGTCCCTGTTGAGATCCAGGTGTGCTAATTGGTGGAGAAAGAGTTTAGTTGAAGGCTTGGCAATGCTGGGTATCTCTTTGGGCCTGTCCTGGGCCTACTGTTATTACTTGTACCACTTTTGTAATCACATTCATTATTGGGTCCATAATAATTCTGTAATAACAATTGGGGTGTTAGTGAAATTGGGAAGTGGGTATATCCTAATACTTGCATGAAAAGGGTATAAATCATGTCTATAGGATTTGTGTGATCTACTCGCTATCTGACCTGCTATATGTGTCATTTAAGTCTCCTTGTGCACTATTAGAGATCATGTTATTAGGTCAATCACACACTCACATAACTGGTATACTATCGAAGCATAAGTGCTCTATTTATTCTCATGTCTACTGCTATATGTCGCTAGACAACATGCCTATTGGAAATAAATGCTAATAACTACTCTTTAATTTGCACCATGTATGCCTATAGGATTTTAACCATTCGCTATTGCATCATACTGTCCATCTATAAAGCCTTCCTATAGGAGCTAAATGTATAAAAATCGGTTCAAATCGCCAATCTCTAGAAATCATGCCCATAGGATATTACTACTCGCTCTAAAATACTGATACAAGATTCTTCAGATGATGTTTATTATTTAGCCACACCACTATTAGGAGGCATGAGAAAGTCTGAGCATTTCTAATAATTTTTATTGTCCCTTACTGTGTAAACCACTTAGAGATCATGCCCATAGGTTTTATTAACTTGTAATCGGTAACCCCGACTTAGCAGCATCTGATACTCACAAACTGTAATTTAGGAATCATTGGTCTAAAAATGGCCTGCACATATGAATCAGATCATATAGAAACCATGTCTATAGAGCTTAACGACTTCAATCTCCCTCAATTCTGAAACTGTCTAATGCCTAACATATAAATCTGTTTGCGTGCATTTGTTGTCTAATTGCGGAGGCGAACTTGAGCCTTTAACTGTATTTAATCGTAGTCCTATTTGTTTTGAATTGTCGTTTAGTTTTGACATTTTATGAGTAGCCTAAGTCAAGTCTAGAACCACCAAAAGTAGAGGTCCAACGCCTCCTGGATCATAGGTATGGGACGGGTAGTGCACGCATAAGGCACGATTTAGAATCAACTAATGTGCTTTAGGTAATGACTTAAAGACAGTAATCAGGTAGCATGAGATGATAGTTTGTGCCCGCTGAATAACACGAGTAACACCTCATCTTGAGGGAGTTACAAATTATTATTTATGTTGCACGGGGTGATCCTTTAGGCTAAAACTTAGGCCCCCCTCCCCCCCCCCCACATCTTATTCCTATTTATCTTTGAATCAAGTGTTTGTATTTACTCAAAGTCTTTTGATAATAAAATGTCCTAAGCTTCTTGTTTTTCTATCTTTATTTGACTAATTCATATAATTCAAGTTCATCCGGGACCCAATTGTGGACCTCGAAGAGTGCCTAACACCTTCTATTCGAGATAATTTCGAGCTCTTACCCGATTTCTAGTGATGCAAACTAGTCAAACATGAGTCCTATGCAAAAAGGTGCCCTAACACACCTCAAACCGTTAGGTGGTGACTCTCCTCTTTTAATACGTCATTAAAAGAGTTGTCACATGCGAGAAAAAGGGGCGCGACAGCATGTCAATTCTGCTGGGGATCTTTAGGATCTTACCGTAGCAAATTTGGTTTATATGAATTAGTCTTCTCTGATAAACATGCTTCCTTTTTTATTGTTTTTTTTCTACTACATAAACATCCCGCTCCTGTTTCCCTTTTATTGATGGATGCACACCCTTCCATATTCTCCCTTTATTTGAATTCGTAGTAATATGCAAATCCCTTCCCTTCTCTTCCCTTCTTTCCTCAAATTGGATATAACATGCATATTCCTTTTTTTCTAGTCGTACTTATTTGCCTCAAGTCTTTTTTAAAATTACTACATCATGTCTCTCCCCACCCTTACTCCCTCGCTTACTTTATTACAATTCCCATATTACGAACTAAATTTTTCTTGTTTTTATTTCTTTTTATGTCTTTATGTTTCATTTTAATACTACATTTATTTGTTGTCATCATGCAAAATATTTGACGACGTGTTATTTACCTTTGCATTAAGCATGATCCACGTCATATTCCACTCGTGCCCAATTAATACCAAGCGGCGCTTGATGAGTGTCCGCGCTCTTCCAAAATCACCCTTTACATCTGGAAAGGCTTATTTACGGTAAAACTAGTCGATCAGCGGTGCAGTCGACGGTTCTGTGACTTTCCCTCTTAAGTTGTTTTATTGAGGGTACCAATATAGACTCTTCTAGAAACCCCACTCTAATATCAGCTGTGCATGCATCATGTCCAAACCTAGTATGGGTTAGAATGTTGTCCGCGTGATAACCCGCTAAGGCAAGCCTTGTCCAAAGTCTGTCGGGATTTCCATAAATCCCAATGGACACCATTATGATATGTGCATTATTTTGAGAAAACATGTCGGTATGCTGATCATTAATGCGTAAATAGTCAAATCCGGAGGGGGAAAGGGCTAACTCTATTTGTTTTGCAGAAATGAGGCACGAAGTCCCCAGGTTCGGCATGGTTCAAAACATCCCACCTTTGCTGCTTGATTAGTGGAAAAACCTCTCACCTAGTGACAAGAACCATGTGAAAAGGGTCCTCGGGAACCTACCCTCCTTATTAAACATTCAGCTAAACAACGCATTGATTGAGGTCGCCACCGTGTTTTGGGATGAGAAGAGAGTTGTCTTCCATTTTGGTGACATGGAAATGAACCCTCTTTTAGAGGAAAATATGAGGCTTTGATGGGCTCCCATAGGGCAGTCCTGGTTTATTGGTACCGAAAAATCTCACTTCTCGAGGTTTCTTGAAAATGATGGATTTTAAGAAAAATGATGAATTACTCAGTCTGAAGAAGTCATACATACCATTTGAGTTCCTTTATGAACGCTACGGGCATAGAAAGTCATACCGTCTTCACCATGATGAACTTGCCCTTACTTTCTTGGGTTGGACACACCGCTGGGTCTTCGTATTCATTGTCTGTTTTATGGGGATGCTGATATTTCCAATGAAAGGGGAAAGGATCCACACTCGCCTAACTATGGTCACTAGGACTTTAATGGAGGGAATTTAGGGGGAAACTTACACCATAGTCCCTATGATCTTAGCTGAGATGTACCGGGCCCTATCGCTCCAAAAAGGGGTATGGGAACTTCGAGGGTTGCAATCTATTACTGCAGGTATGGTTATTAGAACACTTTCAGAGAGGTTAATACCGTCAAGAACTCCCGCGATGACCATGGAATGACCACATAACCTATCATTATCCGAAAAGAATGACATTTATCCCAAATAGGTATGCGTAACCACGAAATGTTGTAAGCTTGGTACGTTTCTTCAGCAATCTGACTGATGAAAAGGTGCATTGGATGTCGAATGGTTCCCTAGCAGCGAGTTCATCATCAGGTCAAGAGAGACACTCATCTAGTATTGATCGGGTTAAGTGGAATCTATCTTTATGCTCCTATAAGGGTAATGAGGCAAGCTGGGAGAAAGCAGGTTATACCTCGGGTTTCCAACATAGTCCAGTACAAAGCAGACTTCAAGAGGAACACCATTCCATTCAAGTTCGAGGCACAACATATGTGGAATCAAAAGATCATTGTGGAGAAAGATACCATCGAGCCAGATCGATATCATGCCGACCATGTGTACTTCTATCCATCATGGTTCGTAGATGATATAGCAGGGGATGTTAAGCCAGGGATTAATCTGAAAAATAGGGTTATTGATGACGTTGTTGAAGCGCAAGTCAAATATATGATGTTACGCAAAAAGGTTTTCGAGTCTGAATCCAGGTATTTGGAACATCATAAAAAGAACATGAAGCAATCAACGAGTGGAAAGGAATCGCTACTAAATCAACGGAGAGGTTGGAATATTTGGAGCATGGGTTGATGCAGCTTGAGGGAAAGATGGGGAAAAGGATCTCAGGCTGTCAGAATGTAGAGGGCAACGAAGGAGGGCATCTAGCAAGGGCTTATATGTTGTTAGACATGCACGACCTGGGGAACCTGATTGATGGAGCCAAGAAGGCCAAGCATGGAGAAGGTCCCTCTGGGACCAAATAGATTAGGAACAATGTTTAATTGCTTTCTAGGCTCGTTTTAGACTTTGATTGTAATAAGGCGAATGCCATTAGTAACTTCTTCTCATTATTGTCGTTTTAGTAGAGATTTGGTCCATTTTTCACATTAATGAAATGACGCAGTTATTAGCATCAATTTTCTCCAAATATATATGTCGCTTAGGAATACCTCGGGCACAATGAGGTCCCCCAAATTAGGACGCGAATTTATAATTCCGCAATACGTGTTTAAATATCGCAAACATTCTTCTAATACTCCTTACTGACATGTTTACCTTTTGTTTTGTTTTCTTTTGTTTATTCCCATTTCCTAAGGTTGGTTCGTGCATACTGGCATCATCAGCATACCATACTAGATCTAGAGGTCATACACCTCCTCCTCCTCCAAGTGTTCTCAAAAACAAAGGAAAAGGTAAAATGGATGATATGAGCGGTATCAGAAAAGACAACGCTGCTCACGTAGAGAATGTCGAAACTTCATATGGTAGAAGTACTCCGGCATAGAACGACTTGGTCTTACGGTTTGAGCAGAAAATACTGGAGTTACAAGGGGAACTTGAGCAGGTTCTGAACTTGGAAAATCTTTCCCTCACCCTGAACGTCCCCGACATCAACCAACAAAACGCCCAAAAACCATCACCTCCCCAGAACACACAAAACCAACACCCGCAAAATCCTCCTCATTAGTATGCCACACCTCCTCAAAATCCTAATCCTCCACCAGTATCAACCCCTCCACAACATCATCATCATTCAACCCAGTATCCACAAACCACCACCTATCACACTCCTCAAAATGCACTACAACCTACCCTGATCCCCAAAACTCAACCAACAACCACCACTACACCCAGGTTCCCGAAGTCCATCAAAGTAACCCTATATACGTGGAAACCTTACCCCCACACTTCACAACAGACCATGTACGCACCGGAGTCCGCCGAGAAGGAACTGCTCATCAAGAACATGGAGGAAGAACTCAAGAAACTTGTTGGCCGAGAGTGTCGAAGGTGGTAAAGGCGTCGAGGGTTTGAATTATGAGGATTTGTGTATTCAGCCAGACGTAGAACTGCCAGAGGGTTACAAACCTCCTAAGTTTGAAATGTTCGACGGGACAGGTGATCCGAAGGTAAATTTGAGAACATATTGTGACAAACTTGTAGGGGTTGGAAAGGATGAAATAATCCGCATAAAGTTGTTCGCGAAGGGGATGGGCCTAAAATACCTCCAGTCACTCTCACACCCATTGTGGTATAGATTCAAGTACCGATCGAGGTCGAGATAGCCACACTAAATCCATTTTAGGTTGAAGTGACAACACCCCCAGTTGCGCCGACTCTGTTTGAGGTTGAAGTGACAACACCCTTCACCGTGAAGGTAACACCTACACCATCCTTTAAGTCCAATGTTATACCCTGGGACTATGATGTAGAAGCAAAAAGGAAAGGAAAAGCAAAACTGTAGGAAACAGGTGCAGCACAAGTCATGACCAAAACTGGTAGGGTCTATACGCCCAAACATTTGGGAGGGACAAGTAAAGAAGCCACTTCTAAGATGCCTATCATTGGGACTGGCCCAGACGATCTTTGGAGAAAGGTGCAAGCAAGAGAATATTCTGCGGTTGATCATTTGAACAAAACTCCTGCTCAAATATCCATTTTATCACTACTGCATAACTCTGCATAGGAATGCGTTGATGAAAGTGTTGAACGAAGCCTATGTACCCAATAACATTACCAATGGGGAGATGGCCAATATGGTAGGACATGTATTGTAAAGCCATAAGATCTCTTTTCACGAAGACGAATTGCCGCCGGAAGGATTGAGTCACAATAGGGCACTGCATATCACAGTGCAGTGTGAGGACAAATTCATTGTCAGGGTCCTGATAGATGGGGGTTCAAGTCTCAACATTTATCCATTAACCACTTTGAGGGTTTGCATGAGATACGAGCAGGGAGTATGAACGTGAAAACATTCGATGGGTCCCAAAGGGCCACAATTGGGGGGACCAACCTCTGTTTACATATGGGCCCGACCTGGTTTGATGTCAAATTTCAAGTGTTAGACATATCCGCCACGTACAATCTGTTGTTGGAATGACCTTGGATACATGTTGCTAGGGTCGTGGCCTCTACTCTATATCATGTTGTGAAGTTAGAATGGAATCATCAAGAAGTAATCATCCATGGGGATGGAAGTAATCCTATTTACACCAATCAAAATGTTCCGGTTGTTGAGAATAGAAGGAAGTTGGGTGGAGAAACATACCATCGCATCGAGCGCATCAACACTATTGAGAAAGACAAATGGTGGAACAATAAGATAGAAAGAATATTGTCATGGGCAGGGTATGAACCCGGTAAGGGTCTCGATAAGAATCTCTAGGGTATCGCTAAACCAATACAGCTAAAGCGTCATGGCACAACCTTTGGTCTTGGATATAAGTACACCTGGCAGGAGTATAACGATTGATTGCCGCCATGACGTGGTCCTTATTATCCTCTTAATCAACCGGTACCATATTTGAGCGGGTCATTTCATCAAGACGACATGATGTGGGGATCTGAAGAAGATGAAGTTCTAGCTAGCATAAGGAATCTGTTCTTGGGAGATGAAGACATGGACTGCAGTGCAATAGCCTGGCCATTAGCATCATTTATTTTGAAAATAATTTTATGGGCATTTAAGACATTCTTCAGTATTTTGCTTTAACCGTTCTGTTTTGAAATAATTGTTCGGAACATTAAACTGCGTTTGTTTGACGTTTTGATATTTATCAATGGTTTGTTGTTTTAGTATTTATTATTATCCTTTTACATTTTCTCTCTACAACGTTATTATTATTATTTATCCTGATGAACCAATGACTGTGACATGTAATGAGACAATGCAACATAAAGATAATGATTCAGAGGAAATAGAAGAAGAAAAAGATATAATACCTGAGGAAATTGACAGAGAAGTGGAAAATTTTGAGAACAAGCCTAACTCCAATTTGGATGAAACCGAGACAGTCAATTTGGGAGATTCCGAAATAGGCAAGGAAACTCGTGTAAGCATTCACCTGTCACCGTATGAGAAAGAAGAGTACACCCGTTTCCTGAAGGAATATGAGGATATTTTCGCATGGTCTTATGATGATATGACTGGTTTGAGCACATCCATAGTGGCTCATAAACTACCTACCAACCCTATGTGTCCACTTGTAAAGAAGAAGCTCAGAAAGTTCAAGCCGGATATGAGTCTGAAAATAAAAGAGGAAGTCACCAAGAAGATCAAAGCTAAGGTTCTCAGAGTGGTTGAATATCCGACTTGGTTGGCTAATATTGTGCCAGTTCCAAAGAAAGATGGGAAAGTTAGAGTGTGTGTCGACTGTCGGGACTTAAACAGAACAAGCCCCAAAGATGATTTTCCATTGCCCAATATACACATATTGATCAACAAGTGTGCCAAACATGAACTCCAGTCTTTTGTGGACTGCTTCGCGGGATATCATCAGATCTGGATGGATGAATAAGATGCTGAGAAGACAACCTTTATTACGCCATGGGGAGTATATTGCTACAAAATGATGCCTTTTGGCCTGAAGAATGCTGGAGCCACTTATATGAGGGCCATGACAACCATTTTCTACGACATGATACACAAGGAGATAGAAGTGTACTTGGACGACATCATCATCAAATCCAAGAAGGCTACAAATCACACAACACACTTAAGGAGGTTCTTTGACCGGCTTCGAAGGTATAATTTGAAACTGAACCTCGCAAAATGTGCTTTTGGGGTCTCTGCTGGAAAGTTGTTAGGATTCATCGTCAGCCGCCAAGGAATTGAGTTAGACCCGTCAAAGGTCAAGGCTATCCAAGATTTTCCACCTCCAAAGAACAAGAAAGACGTGATGAGCTTCTTAGGGCGTCTCAACTACATCAGCCGTTTCACAGCGCAATCAACTATGATCTGTGAGCAAAATTTCAAAATGTTGAAGAAGGATGCCGCAATAAGTTGGACTGAAGAATGTCAGAAAGATTTTAACAAAATCAAGGAATATTTGTCCACACCACCGGTCCTGGTCCCGCCAGGACCCGGGAGACCTTTGCTACTCTATTTGTCCGTACTAGATGGGGCTTTCAGTTGTGTCTTGGGACAACACGATGAGACAGGAAGAAAAGAGCAGTCCATATACTATTTGAGTAAAAAGTTCACACCTTATGAAGCACGGTATTCTTTGCTGGAACACACATGTTGTGCTCTAACATGGATAGCTCAAAAGTTGAGGCACTACTTATGTGCCTACACCACATACCTCATATCAAGGATGAATCCTATAAAATACATTTTCCAGAAACCCATGCTTACGGGGAAGTTGGCAAAATGGCAGATACTATTGAGTGGATTTGACATTACCTATGTAACTCAGAAGGCGGTCAAGGGACATGCATTAGTGGATCATCTAGAAGAAAATCATGTCGGAGGAGAATACTAACCACTGAAAACATATTTTCCCGATGAAGAGGTATCATTCGTAGGAGAAGATATCACCGAAACCTATGACGGTTGGAGTATGTTCTTCGATGGGGCTGCAAATTTCAAAGGAGTGGGTATTGGAAATGTTTTGGTATCATAAACAGGTCAACACTATCCGATATCCACAAAACTCAGATTTCCGTGTACCAACAATATGGCGGAATATGAGGCTTGCATCTTGGGGCTCAATTTGGCCATTGACATGAACATTCAATAATTGTTGGTAATTGGTGATTCAGACTTTTTGGCACATCAGGTTCTAGGGGAGTGGTCTACAAAGATACGAAAATATTATCGTTATGTACTATGTGTAAGAGTTGATGAAGAGATTCACAAAGATTGAGTTTAAACATGTTCTGAGAATCCAGAATGAGTTCACAGATGCATTGGCCACTCTATCTTCTATGATACAACACCCAGACAAGAATTTCATCGATCCTATTCCATTAGGGATCCATAATCAGCCAGCTTATTGAGCTCACGTTAAATAAGAAATGGATGGGAATTCGTGGTTCCATGACATCAAAAAATACTTGGCAAAATGAGAGTACCCGGAGCATGCAAATCATACTCAGAAACGCACACTTCAAAGATTGTCCAACCATTTCTTCCAAAATGGAGGAATTATGTACAAAAGGACTCTGGATCTAGGATAATTACGGTGTGTTGACGCCAAGGAAGCCTCAAAACTGCTTGACGAGATACATGCAAGAACTTGCGGAACACACATGAATGGTTTTGTTTTAGCTAAGAAGATATTAAGAACACAATATTTTTGGATGACTATGGAAACAGGCTGCATCAGGTATGTCCAAAGGTGTCATCAATGCCGAGTACATGTGTATATGATACGAGCGCCACCAAATGAACTCAATGCAACAAGTGCACCTTGGCCTTTCTCTGCTTAGGGGATGGATTTCATCGGTCCGATCGAACCCGCCGCTTCGAATGGGCACAGGTTCATTCTAGTGGCCATAGAATACTTCACAAAATGGGTTGAAGCTGCATCTTACAAAGCTGTAACTAAGAAAGTCGTCGCAAAATTTGTCAGGGATCATATCGTTTGCCAATTCGGGGTACCAGAATCCATCATCACCGACAACGCGGCCAACCTTAACAGTGACTTAATGAAATTTATATGTGAGACCTTCAAGATCAAGCATAAGAATTCCACAACATACATGCCTCAGATGAATGGAGTTGTGGAGGCTGCCAACAAGAACATCAAGAAAATATTGAGAAAGATGGTAGATAATCACAAAAATGACACGAGAAATTACCATTTTCCTTATTTGGATATCGTACCACAGTTCGCACATCAACCGGGGCAAACCCCCTACTTGCTGGTCTAAGGTACTGAAGTTGTCATTCCCGCCGAAGTCGAAGTTTCTTCTTTAAGAATTATACAAGAAGCTGAACTCAGTGATGCAGAATGGATACGAAGTCGATATGAGAAATTGACTCTCATTTATGGGAAAAGAATGAATACGGTACGCCATGGTCAACTTTACAAGAACAGAATGTCCAGAGCTTTCAACAAAAGGGTCAGACCTAAACAGTTCACACCGAGGCAGCTAGTGCTGAAGTGGATCTTCCCGCATCAAGATGAAGTCAAAGGGAAATTTTCACCTAATTAGTAGGGACCCTACATGGTTCACAGAGTATTAACGGGAGGAGCGCTCATACTTGCAGAAATGGACGGAGAAATTTGGCCAAAACCTATCAATTCAGACGCAGTCAAGAGATACTATGTTTATATTGTTTACATTTATTCATCTGATGTAATTGAACAACGCTTGACCTTATTCCCGTTTAAGAGGGGATACGTAGGAAGCCCTGTGGGTTTGGTCACATATCAATAAAATATTCATTTTTGCCATGGTCAGAAACAGGGGCAAAATTTTGAGGAGGGCCCTCAAAATTCTAAAGCAAGTCCAGCCAACTTCGTCATACACAGAACAGTCAGAGAATTGCTTATTAAACTGGGGCAGAATTTTGAGGAGGACCCTCAAAATTCTAATGCAAGGAAGTCGCAATGTATCTAAAAGTGTCACAGCCATTGGTTCATCTAACTTACTTGATATTGCATACTACTATCTTTTAACTAACTACCTTCATCAAATGCACGCACATTTTGCGAAACTTTATTTTTATAAACATCCAGATGCTACCCAGGGTAACTCGAACAGGATATCGAGACAGGGAAAAAGAAAAGCAAGCAAGCGAAGGCACGAACCAACCTTCCCCGCAAAACTCAAGATTTTTCTTTGGATGGAGGCACAAGGAACCTTCATAAATACGTACACATATCAAAATCACTATCTTTATGACGGCAAAGTTGCCAAACGCAAACACGTCTCCAGCTAAGAAATACTCTGCTATTATTCATTGTCTTTTCTTTTTGCATGAGGCTAAGCATTGCCTCCATAATTGCTAAAGGCTAAGCATTGTCTTTACTTGCATGAGGCTAAGCATTATCTCCTCTTCTTGCATAAGGTTAAGCATTGACTCCCTAATTGCATAAGGCTAAGCATTGTATCCCTGTTTGCATAAGGCTAAGCATTGTCTTTCTTTGCATGAGACTATGCATTGTCTCCTCTTCTTGCATGAGGCTAAGCATTGTCTCCCCAAATGCATAAGGCTAAGCATTGACTTTCTTTGCAATAGACTAAGCATTGTCTCCTATTCTTGCATGAGGCTAAGCATTGCCTCCCCAATTTCATAAGGCTAAGCATTGCCTTTCTTTGCAAGAGACTAAGCATTGTCTCCTCTTCTTGAACGAGGCTAAGCATTGCCTCCCAAATTGTATAATGCTAATCATTGCCTTTTTTTCATGAGACTAAGCCATGTCTCCTCTTCTTGAATAAGGCTAAGCATTACCTTTCCTTTTATGAGACTAAGCATTGTCTCCCGATTGCATAAGGCTGAGCATTGCCTTTCCTTGCATGAGACTAAGCATTGTCTCCTCTTTGCATGAGGTTAAACATTGCTTCCCTAATTGCATAGGGCTAAGCTCAGCCTTTCCTTGCATCGAGACTAAGCATCGTCTCCTCTTCTTGCATTAGGCTAAGCACTGCCTCCTCAATTGTTTAAGGCTAAGCACTGCCTTGTCCTTGCATAATACCAAATGCTACATCCGCTATGCTATTTGAAACCTAGCACTTTTTCTATTTTCCCGGGCTAAGCACTGCCCCAATCTTACGCAAGAATAAGCTCTGTCTTGTTTCGCTTCGCATATGACCAAGCATCATATCTTTGCATCTCATGGGCTGAAGCATTGCCATTTTATCCAAAGACGTCATAGTCCGAAGGCATCATCCTCAAAGACGGAAGACACCATTCCATGGGCTGAGGATCTCTCAATATTGCACATCAATATTCAAAGCCTACATGGTTCAGAGGCACCATTTTCATGGCCCGAGAACATCATTTCATGGCCTGCTAATCTTTTATCACGCGATTCATGGTCCAGGACGTCATGGTCTAAGGACATCATCCTCATCGGCCAAAAACAACTTTCATGGTCCAAAGGGATTTTGCATCATGATTTAAATTCTCGCAATAATCCCATATATATACTCGCATGCATTGTGTTTAAGTTTTGCAGGTAATCCAGGAGGTAACCATTCTCTTAACAGGAGCAATCTTCGCTCCGGTTTCCGTTCAACGTTCATATCCTGCAATTATTTCAAACATAACCAACCACCATCAGTTACCCACGCTTACTTTATAACCTTTCAAATGTTCATTTTTGAAATGCATCCATAACTTCTCAGAGTCACATTCATGATTTAGTGCAAATTAATCTGATATTGTACTACCCCAAATAACACTTTCCGAAACATCCTATAACAACTTTATCAGTTTAGTTCACCTATGGATCCAGAACTACACACGACCTGATTCTCATAACACCAGGGATATGTAGGCAACTCATGAACCAGGGTCGGTCTCAATTTTTTCAAATCACTCATTCGATCAAAATCGGTCATCATTTCTTTACCCGATAACTCATTCATCATTCCCGCGTAAATGGGCAGTTGTTGATACCCAATTTTGAATATATATATATATATATATATATATATATATATATATATATATATATATATATATATATATATATATAGAGACACACACACACACACACTTTCAAAATGGCATGTTTGCATACACACACACACACACACACACTTTCAAAATGACATGTTTGCATCATTGTTTAGTTTACAAATATATACAAGCCTTTTCTATAATTTTCCATAACTTTTAAAGCTCTAAATTGATTTCTTTTTACATTTTTATTATATAAATATCGAATAATTATCCTTTAAATTATTTTGTGATGAATTAATTACCTAAAACTATTATTTTGCATCCATAATACATATTTCAGATATTTTCACTTTATTTTATATAATTACAATAGTATTTTTAAGCTATTTGCACAATCTTGCATGCATAGTCTATATTTTGCATTTGTCATTTTAGTTCAGGGTCAGAATAATATTTTATATTTTATAATCTTCTAGTATTATTTTAAAGTATTAATTTGCATAAATAGAATTTTTATACATTTATTTAACTATTTTTATTAAATTATTTCCCTTTTAATCTTCTATTTAAAAACTGGCCTAATTCTAGGCTAATTTTCGGACAAATTTTGGCCCAAATGCTTAGCCCACTCACACCTCTATTCAACAACCCAATCCAAATGACCCCTTAATCCCCAATCCATTTCCAAAACCCGACCCAGATCTCTTTAAACCTCAGCCATGATAAAAAACGATCAACGACTCACAGAACCCCCACCCCCTTTCATTATATCCCTTCATCCTAACCCTAATCCCCAATCCCTAAAGACTGACGCCTTTGTTCTCATGTTACTCCTCTTTCTTTCATGAACCCTAGCTGTCACACCCCAATTATCTTCGATTCCGACCTTGATATGAATCCTCTTACGATTTGCCTTCCATATATGCTCCATCTCCATGTTACTTACATGGTTTTGGTATTACTTGGTACTTGCCTATTTTGGCAAGTACCAGACCTGGAATCATGTGGAAATCGTCCTCAACCTTCAAAATCTAGACGGTATTCCATCTATATACGTTCATGGCAAGGCAATTCACCAAAAAGTTTTGGTCGAATCTTTGATTTCTATCAATTAGGGTTTGCCTAATTTTTCCCTAATCCAAATTTTTTTATTGACTCTGCATATTATTACTTATTTATTTATGTTGATTTTACTATATTTTCTTACTTATGTTGATTTTACCAATATATACCCCCCCCCCCCA